>NCQV01067472.1:0-18659 GCA_002740545.1 Lophocereus schottii
ATTTTTAAAGTATAATTTCATGAAATTATTGATTTTTCTAATTCAACTCATTTTTCTATTCATTTTAAGCCCCAGTCATCATTATTATTATCTAGATTGAGAAATCCACCACACCAAACATCATGCCTTCATAGGGGTTGTCAGTGACCTTTAAACATGAACTTTGGTTATGCCACATATGGGCATTGACAACCATCACGTCGATGGTACTATTTGGATATGACGTCCCTTCTTGTTCTGATTGAAATCCTTAATCAATAACGAACTGTTAAAATGTGCTCATTGAGAAGCCATCAATAATCAATGATGTTTTTCAAAACTAAATGAAATTAAAGTTGAAATTATTAGCATGTAACAAAAAAATATACACTAATTTTATTTACCGCCTCCAAAGTTCGTATTGTTGGTATTCAAAAATTCCATTTTCCATAACGATATGTAATCAACAACTTGTATATTTTAGCATGTTTTTCCCATTTAAATGCGGTAAAAAGAAGAGGCACAGTTAAGTACAGAAAAACTAAATACTATCCGACAAAAACACTATAAAAAGGTCAAAAAATAGATGAAAACAAAGTTTCATTATTGTTCCAAAGTAGCCCCATTCAATCAATCAATCAATCTATTCAATTAGACAATTGAAAGAAAGCGATAGCATAATCAACTCTTTCTATGTTCTAGAAAGTGACTTGCATATTATGTTTGTCCCTAGATTTGGCCTGAACATTAGTGTTAGTGTCAAATACCAGTAGTTTAGGCTACGGGACAAAGTGAAAAGAGTTGCCCAAATCAAGCCTCTTTCTGAAAATGACATTTTCCTTATTATTTATCAGCATCTTTATTTTATATATATACATATATGTAAAAGTCTAATACGCTTTTCTTCTTTTCATTTCTTTTATATAGATTCGTTTACGTGCATTTCAATATCACACATTTTGTATTATCTCTTGACCTGTGAGAGTTTTGTTTCTTATATTTACTTTATTTTGTTGTCATATTTTTTTCTTCATGTTCGATGTTTAATGTCCGGCTAATCAAGATAAATTCCCATCAAGCCTTAAAAACTACAATTCTTCTAATACAAATTTTCATAATTAATGAACTGGCTAATTACTTAAACAGTAAACTCATATCAGTATTAATTTTTTATTTTTTTAATGATGGGACCCACCCACAAAGAGAGGCCCTACCTAAAATTTGCGTGGTGCAGTCATTTCTCTGTGTTTTTCTCAAATTTGACACCTGCAGAATGGAACAAATTTTCATACATCACTGACCCAAAATTCAAGGACATGGCTCCACCTAATTTGAGAAAAAAGGTCAAAAAATTCATTTACTATTATGGAATAATCTTTTATGTTTTTTATTTTGTGGGATTTAATCTAATGTGAAGTCAGAATGTCGCAGTCAACTGCCCACGAGTCAGTTTCTGCTTCTTGCAGGTGGGCCCGTCGGGCCAGGCACAATCAGCCTGTCACCGAAGAGGTAGCGTGCCTCGACGGGTGATATTATCACTGACCGCAACTGCCCGATGTACGGGTCCTGCCCGATTTTGCTCTACCCCAACCCAGCTCAGCCCAGGCCAGCCCAGCCCAAATCGGGTATACCCTTTTCCTTTTGCCCCATTTCTTCCCCTCTTTTTCTTCTTCGCCCTCTCTAACCTTTCGATATTCTCTCTCCTCTCGTCTCATTATTTCTCTCTTCTTATCTGGTAGATCGGCGATTTTCGCTGCGTCGGAAGTAGGCCCCGATTTTCGCTCTATCGGATTTTCTCTCTCTTGCTGGATCTGAAGAAATTTCAGCTCCCTCAGCTTCAATCGGATTCGGATCGATTAATTAGGGTTTTGCTATTTTTATATAAATCGAACCCTAGTTCTTCGAAATTCGGTCCCATTTCTGAGGAGCGAGGTATGCTAGGGTTTTCGTATTTGAGATCGATTCGGAATTGAAGCCGAAGTTTTTGCTCGAATTCCCGACGAATTAGAAATCAGGGCTGGAATTGATGTTGATCGAAGACGGAAAAATTGGGGAAAATGCAAGGCTATGCATTGGCGGGAGGGCGGGGAGATTAGAAACCGGATTCGGCTCATGTGTTCGGTTCCTTCGGAGAAGGCAGGTGTAGCGACCGTTGTTGATTCGAAGGCTGGTAGTTCTTTCTTTAAGGTATTCAGTATTCTGCCTGTTATTATTGACCTCTTGTCGATTGTTTTGCGTTACTTTCTAGGTTTTCTTGTTATGACTGCTTTTGATGAGGCGGGAAAGGCCGTTAGGATTCATCAATTCTGATATATGTTGTATGATATCCAGAGCCAGTTTTCTGGAGATGATGTTTTAGGGATTTTTGATATATACAGACGAGAGTCGTGCTGGTTGTTCGAGTGGTGGTGTTTGATATGATGAAGTTTTTTATGGGCATCTATGAACTGAGATTGTGAATAGTGCAAGAGGTATCGCTGTGACATAATATTTGCACGAGCCGCAGTATTTAATGTCCTTATGGTCCTGATGGTTAATGTAGATGGGAGCTTTTGGGACGCTTAGAGATTGAGCCATAGAAGGTCTTACCCGTGTAGGGATTCTTTCCCTCCTTTTCCTGGGGGTTTGGTTTCCCTAGAAGGGGAGATCGCTCGGAGTTGTCGATTATAATTTTGTGTTAAATATTACAGGCCAGTTCTGTCACTTCTGTGGAGATGGGATTATAATGGATTTTGGATATTGATATCAGTGATGACGGTGCTCATTGATGGCAGAACCCCTCTTTGCAGGGGTATCTTTGGTTGAGAAGTGTGAATATACAGGGTCTAGATTGTATAACATGTGTTAATGGCGAGAGAATGTGATTGGTTTTACATCCTTGGCAGTGCAGCGTCTAATTTCTGATGAGTATTTTGGGATTGCTTAGAATATCTGCTATAGGGGAGAGAGTCCAAGGTTCTTTACCGATTCCATTTTTATAGAATGCATTAATCTGTTGAAAAAGTGTTTTGTCAAGTGAATGTGTGTGATTTAGGTTTCATAAAGGTATTATCGCGTGATGGAGACAAAAAGAAGCCTATAAAATGAAGATGGGACTAGATGTAGCATGGTTGAAGGCTTGGGCAAAGGTCATGGCATATTGTAAAATGTACTCTTGAGCTTGCTAATGGTCTTGAGCTTAGTGGGTAGTTTGTTTATTTGTTCATGAATATTTTCATTTTGAGGGGCCTGAACTCAATGTGCAAATATGTTTTTGCTGATATGTTTTCTCATATTTTTGTTGGTTTGTGCTGTACACACCTTTTAAATATTCGTGCTGGTGCTGGTGTATGTGCATTTTACCTCATTTAACGAATAAATGTTGAGGGGGTTTCAAAGAAGAGCAATTAAACCCAATAAAACATAGGCTTATCTCACATATATGATCACACCTTCTATAGGCACGGTCCTCAAGTAACAGCTTCCTTGCTGTTTCAAGATGATTATCCATTGTCAAGAACTTCGTTGTCTCTTATCAGGCTAATTTTGAAACTTGGTAGTTGAAATTACTGCATCAGATTAACTTTCTGGTGATGACAAATTTCTAAATGGAGAGTGGAAAGTGACCATACCTATTATCTCTAATGACTCTTATTTTATCACACATATAATTTGCACTTAGCAATTTGAAAGAGAGAAAATTTAATATCGCTGTGCCTATGGTACTAAGAATTCCTCATATTGACATGATCCTGGCCCAGAGTCTGGGCTGGAGTTAACTGTTGTATTAGCGTTTTTTCTCTATTCTAGAAATTTAGTTGTGCTGAATTTTATATTGTTGTTTTCAACAGAATCCTAACTGATGCTATTTGTATTTTTGTTGAACATATTGATTATTTTGGTCTCAATTTCAACTGTACGCTGTAATTTTGCTTGGTCTGATGTAGAAACAAAATTACCACTTTTACAAATCAGAATTAAAATATAAAAACAGTAGAAACATGTTTTGCAAATTTTCAAGGTTGGTTGCCCATGTTGACATTCAGATGTGTGATGTCTGCCCAAGAGCCAACTCTTGGGTGCCAAGTGAGTTGTGTAACCTCCTTTTGTGGTGATGTCTTTTTGACTACTTGTATGTCGGGGTGCTGTCATATACTTCCTTTGAAGTTTTGATAAATCATTTTATAGCCCTGATCTTATGGGTTATCATTCATCCCTCTAGACCTTTGTAACAAATTATTGTGAACCCCAAACTCTCAAAATGAGAGGAAATTATTCATTCACATGATTATGCCACGTTGGCAATCAAGAATTGGAAATTATTCGACATAAATTAAAGGTCAATGGAGGATAAATATTGAATAATAATTCAAAAAGATTGGGGCTATGAAAATGAGTTACCAAAACCCCGAGGCAGGCATATGATAAATGATAATTGCTCTTTTTTTTTGACTGTACAATAATGTGATGTTATGCAAAGACCACTGTCTATTGTTTTCTTGAATCTGTTTCTGAGTTTGGCTGAATTTCTTTTCATAAATTTTATTTTTATTTTATTTGCTCAACAGTGGATTCTGTTCTCTTTAGTAATAATTTTCCTAATTTTGTGCAGGATGTTCGCAAGATTAGTGTTGGTGACTGTGCTCTCTTCGAAACAGTACAGGACTCCCCTCCTTCGGTAGGGATAATCCGGTGGTTAGGATCTGACAAAGAGAATTTACAGCTAGGTGTAAACAGGCTTTACAGGCCTGCAGACATTAAACTGGTGAAAGGTGGTGCACTAGAAGCTGCGCCAAACGAAGTTTTCTACTCGTTTGACAGTGATGAGATTCCTGCTGCATCACTATTGCATCCATGTAAAGTTGCGTTTTTGCCTAAAGGTGTTGAACTGCCATCAGGAGTGTCTTCATTTGTGTGTTGGCGAGTTTATGATACCGCAAACAAGTGTTTGTGGTGGCTAACAGATCAGGATATTATTAATGTGAGTTTCATTTGCCTTTATTTGACGTTAGATATTTAGGTTGCTTGTTTATTCCTGTTCCTTTTCCCTTGTTCCTAGTTCATCTATTATATTTCTTCAGGATCAGCGAAAGGAGGTAGATCAATTGTTACGTAAAACACAATCTGAAATGCATGCAACAGTTCAACAGCAGCAAGGTGGTCGTTCTCCAAAACCAGGGAGTAGTCCTATGTCGACTTCACAGTTAAAGCAGAGTCCAGATAGTGTGCAAAATAGTGGTACTACTTTTCCTGCTCATCAGAAGGGAAAGAAAAGGGAGCGCAGCAGTGATCAAGTCTCCGAACCTGTTAAGCGTGAGCGAACTTCAAGAGCAGATGATGGGGATTTTGGTTCTCTGAGACCGGAAAGCGTGGTGAAGTCCGAGATTACTAAAATAACTGATAAAGGGGGACTTGTGGATTCTGAAGGTGTGGAGAGGCTGGTTCAACTCATGCATCCTGATAAACCTGAGAGGAGAATAGATTTAGCTTGTCGGTTCCTTCTGACCGGTGTGATAGCTGCCACTGACAAGATTGATTGCCTTAATCGGTTTGTTCAGCTCAGAGGTTTACCTGTCTTGGATGAATGGCTTCAAGATGTCCACAAGGGTAAAGTCGGTGATTCCAGTAGCCCCAGAGATCATGATAGGTCTGTTGAGGATTTCCTTTTGGTTTTACTCCGTGCATTGGATAGACTGCCTGTAAATCTTGAAGCCTTGCAAACGTGTAACATTGGAAAGTCTGTCAATCATTTAAGGTCACATAGAAACTCAGAAATTCAGAAGAAAGCCAGGAGTCTCGTGGACACATGGAAAAAACGTGTTGAAGCTGAGATGAATATTAATGATGCAAAATCTGCTTCCAGTCAGGCTGTTGCTTGGAGTGCCAGAACGCGACATGAAGTTTCTCATGGTGGCAATAGACATACTGGTGGGTCCTTAGATACTTCCACAAAGAACTCTGTTTCGCAGCCATCTGCGAAATCTACTTCTGTTAAACTGGTATCTGGAGAAGTTGGAAAAATGTCAAGTGCGTCAGCATCCCCAGGGAATTTGAAATTAGCATCATCTCCTGCATCAACCAGTGCCAACATGAGGGATGGGCATCTCAGAATGTCGGTTATTAGTAGCAACTCTGAGCTTCCTCAGTCTGCCATGAGAGACGACAAGAGCAGCAGCTCTAGCCAATCTCATACAAACAGTCAGTGTTCAAGCGACCATGCTAAAAATCCAGCCCTTTCTGGGAAGGAGGATACGCGGAGCTCCAATTCAGGGTCAACAAGTCTGAATAAGAGTTCAGGTAGTGCTTCTAGGCAAAGGAAATCTGCTAATGGCCTTCAGGCTTTAGCTGCTTCATCTATTCAGAGGGATGGTGGCTCAAACAGAAACAATTCCTTGGCAAGGGTCCCTGCTGCAGAAAAGTTATCACAGTCCCCAGGAGCATGTGAAAAGTCTGTTGATACTCCTGTTTCTGATAGCAACAATCATAAGCTAATTGTTAAAATTAGTAATCGAGGCCGTAGTCCTGCACAAAGTGTCAATGGGGGATCTGTTGAGGATCCTTCATTGACAAATAGTAGAGCTTCTTCTCCTGTCCATTCAGAGAAGCATGGCCAATTCGATCGTAGTTCGAAGGATAAAAATGATTGTTGTCGAAAAAATACTTTGCCAGATGCAAATAATGAGTCATGGCAAAGCAATGATCTTAAAGATGGGGTAACGGGATGTGATGAGGGTTATGGATCTCCAGCTACTGCTCTAGATTTTGGGCGTTGTCAAACTGGTGAGGGCACTGGAAAACTAGCGGATGTTACAAAAGGTTTGTCATCTTCCAAATGTGAGATGAAACCTAGAAAACCACTTGATTCTTCTTTAAGCTCCATCGATGCTCTGATTGAAAGCTGTGTGAAGTACTCTGAAGGTAATGCATCTATGTCAACTGGAGATGATGTTGGAATGAATCTTCTTGCTAGTGTCGCTGCAGGGGAAATTTCTAAGTCAAATGGGGCCTCACCTGCACAATCTCCCCAGGGGAGTGCTTCTGTTCCAGATGAAGCGATTAGATCAAGTCTTCATTGTGATGATGTTTCAGGTGTAAACCACAATCCGGTTAATGATGCTGCTGATGTTGAAGTTCAGAAGCAGATTATTGGTGCTGGTTCTATACATGCTGATAAGGGGGATCAAGGTGACCAGTTTGTGACCAGTAGCAAGGATTTGCTTCATGTTGTGGACATGTCACTGAGACCTGATGTAAAAACCAATGAGTCGGGGGGTGCTCCTTCTGTGTCAACATCTCCTACTTGTGCTGCTGGTGGTGATGGTGTTAGATATGATCATGAAACCAAGGCAGCGGTTAAAGATGATAGTCATGTCTGCGTTCCTGATAGAAGGCAAGGTGCTATTGAAGACAGAGGCACTGATGTCTTTTTGAAGGAACGAAGTCCAGCGAAAGCTTCTGAGATTTTGTCACTTCCAGCTGTGCATGAGAACAATGGCATAAAACATGAACCAAATATCAACATTTCAGTAGAGAAGCCATCTTCTGCTGTCAGATTGCCTGAATCTGTGGTGAAAAACGAGAAAGCTGCAATTCCCTCATGTGTTGTTAATGATTTACTTCCAGGGCAGTTAAATGACCTGATAGCGGACGAGGTTGAAGGCAGCTGTGGTAGACATGTTGGTCAAGATGCAAATAAGGATGCGAAGCCAGAGGATGGTCTTCCAGCTACCCACAAACAAGAAGAGTCAGAGTTATTATCGGCTGTAACTGATCAGAAAACCAAGGATCATGGGGAGGATATTGGAAAAAAGGAAGTTGCTGGGTCTGCCAATAAAATTAGCTCACCTTCGTGTGGCACTCATGAGAGAGAATTATGTTCAGACACGAAAGTTTCCATGTTTGTTACTGGAGAAATGGAGCGACATGCTTCGGGTGCTGTCGATACTTCTTCACCAGCTGCGGGTAGCTCTGGTACGGATGGAAGACTTGAATTTGATTTGAACGAAGGCTTTAATGTGGATGATAGCAAAGATGAGGATCCATCGGGTGCAGTAGTGCCTGGATCTGTATCATCATTTTGCTTAAGTAGTCCACTGCCTGCTATTTCTGTGGCTTCAACATCTGTTAATGTGCCGCCTTTGATCACCGTGACTGCTGCTGCTAAAGGGCCTTTCGTACCTCCAGAGGATCTCTTGAGGAATAAAGGCGAACTGGGATGGAAAGGATCAGCTGCTACAAGTGCATTCCGTCCTGCTGAACCTCGGAAGGTCTCTGAGCTGTCTTCGATGAACAATAATGTGCCTCTACCTGATGTATCTGCTGGTAAACAAGGTCGCGTACTCTTGGAGATTGACCTAAATGTAGCCGATGATAGCGTTCTGGAGGACATGGGTCAGAGTTCTGATGCCAAACTTGACAAAAGGGATCACACTGGTGCAAGTCATGCTGCAGCTTCCACGCATTCTGCTGGAGGTCTGGACCTTGATCTCAATAGAGTTGAAGAAGCTCCAGAGTTGGCCCAGCCGCCATCAAATACTCATAGATCAGAGGCTCGACTTCAACCAGCTAAGATGTCTTCATCAAGCGGGCTTTCTAATAGTGAAAGTGCTCGGAGGGATTTTGATTTGAATAATGGACCAGTAGCTGATGAAGCGACTGTTGATTCATCGTCTTACAATCTGCATGGGCGGCCCAACCTCCTCGTTCAGCCTTCAGTTGGGTTTAGAATAAGCAGCACAGAAGTAGGAAACCTGAATTCATGGTATCCTGCAGGCAGCGCATTCTCTGCTATACCGATACCATCGCCATTGCCTGATAGGGAGCAGCCTTTTGCTATGGTTGGGACTAGTGGAGGTCCTCCAAGAATTTTGGGTGCTTCAACAGGAGCCATACCATTTAACCCAGATATGTTCAGGGGATCTGTTTTGTCTTCTTCTCCAGCTGTTCCCTTTCCTGCAGCTCCGTTTCAGTATCCAGTGTTTCCCTTTGGAACCAGTTTTTCTGTACCCTCGTCTTCCCTTGCAGGTGGATCACCTGCATTTGTAGATCTGTCATCTGGTGGGCGTCTGTGTGTCCCTGCAGTCCCATCTCAACTCGTAGGAAGTTCCCCTGCTGTTTCTTCACAGTATCCTCGTCCTTATGTTGTCAGTCTTTCAGATGTTAGCAATAGTGTTGCTGTAGAGAATGCCCGGAAATGGGGAAGGCAGGCATTAGATCTAAATGCCGGTCCAGGAGGTCCTGAGGTGGAAGGCAGGGACGAGCATTTGCCCATTCCACCTAGACCAGTGTCTGCTATGGGCTCTCTTGCTTTTGCTGAGGAGCACTCAAGAATGTATCCAATGGCAGGAGGGGTGCTCAAGCGGAAGGAACCTGAAGGTGGGTGGGATACAGATAGGCTTAGCGGATACAAGCAACCCTCATGGCAGTAGGGCTTCTTCAGACAGTGTGTGTCACCTGACATGTGGAAGCTGCGGTAAGCGACCCCTCTTTCGACGTATATTTTCTGCTGGCTTTGAATAGGCTCTAAGCACTTACTGATGCTTGGATTTGTTGCAGTTTTCAAGGGTGGGCCTGAAGCTCTAGCTTAAAGGGAAAGACACCTGCTAGGTGGGTTGTCCCCTTGAAAAGGCCGAGCTCTGAATGGGCGAGAACGGGTGTATTTCTTGAGCCCATCATGACAATTGGGTTTGGAAAAAGAGCTGCTGCCGTGCGCTTACTTGTGTTGTTTCTGCTTCCAGTGGCTGTGATCGATCGGTTTCCCTTGTAGATATGATGGTAGAAGGCCTGTGTTTTTGCCATGGCACTCAGGAACCTGGTGGATTGACCCCTCAGATACCATTTAAAAAAAAATTGATCTCAAGCATTCCCCAATTCAATCATTTCCGGCAGTGGAGGCTGGATGTGGATCTGGATGTGTAAACTTGTTGAAGTCGAAGCCATTTTGTTATGTGCTTTGCTCTCTAATTTAAGCTTATATCATGTTTCTCTCTCTGGAATCTTCACTTTCCGCAGTATATAAGAGTTGCTACCAAATTTTGCTGCAGCTCGACAATTTCATGTAGCATGGCTAGTCTCTATCTTGAACGTTCATTCTGAGAGAAATTTCAGTCATTTATCCAGCCAGACATCCAGTTTTTGTGGGTGCCCCTTTCTACCATTCTTCATTCCGAATTTTTATTGCTGGTCAAATTGAGGTCTTTTTCCAAGCCATCAATTTCACATCTGACAAAAAGTCATTTCGTCCCATCCATATCATATGGTTATCTATAAAACTGAGTGAATTTGCATGTTTTTTACAAGTGTTATAGCATTATTGGTTAGGATATTAACTATTATTTTTAATTAATTTTGTTTCTTTTAGTATGCGTACAATTCTTTTTTATTTATTATATAACATGCAACACCTTTTATCTTCCCTTTAATCAATTATTTAGAAATGCTATTAATAAACACTTACATGCAGAAATAGAACATGCGTAAACTTAAAAAATAAATAGATACAAAGATTCTTTACTGATAAAATAAATTTGAACAATAAAAAGAAAAATGTTGATTAAATATTTATAATTCTAAATATTGACATATTGGTTTACTCAACCATGGTTTAATTAATCTTTGCATCGCAAGGGGAATATTTCTAGTATATATATTGATGGAATTCGAACATTGTTTTCTCCTTCATTGATCAACCCAACTTAGCAATGCAATACAAATGCCTCCTCAAATTACTTAGGCGAAAATAAAATCTATCTTGGCAAAGTTTAATCAACAAACCGCCCTAAATTTACTCCTGCAAATTACTCACTCAACCTTGAACTTTGCCACTGAAAAACCCAATGGTTATTGGCTTTTAAAAGTATGATTATTTAACAATCATTATGCACATAAAAATCTCTAGAATGAGAAGGAAAAATATTGCGTATGAATGTTTTATACACTAACTTTTCTAACAACATTTCAAAATACTTCATGCATGCATAGCATAGTTTAAAAGTCACTGTAACATTACGAGCGAGCATTAGTCAAATTTAAAGATGGGGGAGTGAATATTGAGCAATTAAGCTCTTGACAGTTGACATAAACCTCAGAACTTGCATATCGCGCCTGAGGATTTCAGAATTGAAGCCTAAAATTTGAGCAAATCTCTGCTGCAGAGTGATGTGTGTGATTCTAGCTCTAGTGGCAGGGATGGTCATAGGTCTAGCTAGTGGTGATCTTCCTTTAGAGGATGAGGTGTTTTATTTGTGTGTTTTTTACTGTTAGTTTGTACTCTGACAAGCCTTCTCGCTTACTAATAATCGGGAAAAAAAGAGATTTTAGCTCTAGGTAATCATGTTTTAGAAGAGAACTGATTCATTGACATTCCTAAATGGGTTTGAAACCTGGAAACATTGTGTACTCAAACAACATAAGATGTTAACCGCCCCCTAAAAAAAGGGTCCTTGAGAAGGGGCTGGTAGTAAGTTAAAGGCACTTGCATCAAATAATTGCTTCATACTTCTACTATGAAGCAGTTCCAGAACCCAGCAACCATCAAGTATTTCGACTTGATAACCGAAAGGAAAAGCACCGAAAGGAAAAGCAAAAGAGCTAATTAGCATTACGACCCATATAAACACCAATATCCCAGGATCAGAGTCCTATTAATTCATTAGAAAACTGAAAAATTGTAACAGATTGCATTTACAGAGAGCAATATACCACCTTTCTGCTATCAACAACGTCAACTGTATATAAACTTGCAGTATCCTGAATTCATGAACTCATAAGAGAGCTAATAAGAAGTAGTTCAACTAGCACATCTGCTAGACCACCGAGAAATGCTAGTACTTGTCAAGGCTGTTATTCACTTCAAGCACATGAAGCTACGCCCGCTGAAGATATTCCTGTAAGGGGGAAAACAAAGTTTGTTAGCATAATTTATCGGAAGGTCTATCATCAACTGCGTGGAACCTCATTGGGAGGGTTCCTGTGCTTGAGACTTGGGTTCAACTGCCACGTATAATATTTGGACCATCGGTCCACCCTGCTATAACTATGTCAGATGGGACACTAAGACTAGTGCACATACAGAGGCTTGCCTGCAATAGGTTGTGGGCACACTTACCGCTATTGTTGACTGTAGGGAAGTTGTCTCCATTAAGACTCTGGTTTTTGAAAGGTTTGGCTAACTACAACATGACATCGGAAGAAGTAGAAGACAATTTAGTGGGAAGTTTTACTTCACTCTATTATTTATCAAAGTTCTAATAAGTTCATTAAATTCCCTAATGACGACTTCGGTTGGGCAGCAAGTGAACACAGTTGCTGCAATGAAACCTCTTGGTGAAATCGTAGTACCTTGGGGTGAACATTCTGGGAAATTATGTTTAGCTGAACCTAGGATGGTCATCGAGTATTCAGCAACCCCAGTAATACGTGATTCTTGAAAAAAGATTCAGTCTTCAGATAATTCAGACATGAGATACTAAGAGAGAGAAGACAGGGAAAAACACTTACATTTTACATCCTGGTTTTGGCTTCTTTTTCTTCTGCTTCTGTTTCTGAGGAGGCTTGATAACTACTTTGATTGCAGCATCAAAAACAGCCTTCACATTCTGAAGTTTCATACAGAAATTAAACCCAAAGAAATAAAATAAAATTGAGAGGCCCAACTTGGATGGATAACACAAGGATAAACAGTTGCTTTGGGATAAAAAGTAAAATTCGTATTGAATGTGACATTCTAAGATTTTAGAAAAAAAGATCTTTTGTTTTGGATCTAAAGAACTGGGAAAAATATGGATATCGATATTAGTCATATTCAATGGGATAATCATCCAACAAGCAATGATGCAAATAATGCTATACATCAGATATGCTGCTGCCAGCTGCTGTACATGGTACTTTAGGTGGGTCAAGAATGGCAACTGACGAGCATCAGATACAAAACAATGACTTAGTTTCGCACGTTTCGCTGTAGGTGTGTACATTCTGTTTTTTCCTATTCTTAGGCTGTTACCTAGCTGCTTGGGAACTTGAGTATGTTAGCAGCTGGATTTGTTCGACTCTGCACTTTTTTTGTCTAATACCCTAAAAGTATATACTTGTTAGAAAATGAAAAATAATCAATAAAGAACTACCATTGAGAGCCCAACTTCACGTCTTAGGCGCATTTCGAGAGCTATATAACTGAGCCACTTTAAGGTGAACAACTACTTGTCAATCTTAAGTTTTCTTGCGATGCAAATAACTGCAGATTAATGTACTCAAACCCCCCCCCCAAACAAAACACCTCGAAAACCCGCTTTTCTTTTGCAATGCAAACACATTTCCAAACTTCAAACTGAGCAGGTTAGTGTGGAATCCGGTCTCAGGCCAAGGACTTGACCGGTTGAAGCCAATGAGATGCTCATCACTTCTCTGTCAGGACAATTCATGATTGTGCTTTAATAGGCAAACACATGGATGCACAACGTAGCATAGCTGCAATTAGAAAATACAAAACAGTAATGCATCCAATACTGCAGTCAATTTGGCCAATTCATCATTACCTGCTGAGTCTTAGAGCTGCACTCTATATAATATAAAGCACCAATCTGCTTGCGGAGTTCCTCTCCCTGTTTTAACAAGTCCACCAGCATTAAGTGATATAATTGAGTGATTAAATGTGACAAATGAAGATGTATTAGTCATTAGAGAACATACCTCTGAAGTGCTAACTGGCAATAGTCCAGGATGATCAGCCAAGAAATGTTTGTCCTCTCGTAGATCTGGATATGCCCAAAGTTAGAAAGAATGGCAACGAAAAGCAGCACAGCTGACAACTGTGCTGGGTGGGAGATAAGATGAGGACAGATACACACGCACATAGAACTCCATCCTTTAAAGCAAACAGACGCACGCACCACCCACAGGCACATGTGCGCGCACACACACACACAGAGAATGAAAAGAGAAAAAGGAAGGGGCAGATCCCAAATTCGAGGCCCTCAAGTGACAGCTGATTCACCGTTTCAATATGCAGCCTAATGAAGGCATTTTTTCGCAGTGTGTGTTCTAAAGTAGCATCGTCCAGGCATCAAAGTTATTATGCACGTATATCTACTTTCCTTCTGAACAACATATCCATTATACCAAGACCTTCCTCAAAGTGCAATTGTAACCTCCTCTCATAAACAAGCAGAATTGTAGGCAAAGCAAAAAGTTTTGATGGTTGGTTAGTGATATTCCCTCTCATTCAAGACGACTAGCGGATTGCATAACAAGGTAGATTCTAATGCATTGAATTCAAATCACATGTAAATCGTACTCCCTCCCATCTGGGAAAGACCCTCTTAGTTCAGTCTTTCGCATTACCATCGAAGACTTGGATGTACTCCAATGGAGTGACACAATGTATCATATCTGCCAAGCTCAAAAAGGAATCTTCATGGCAGTGTTAAGTAGTGGAGTCTAAAGTGCTCTCTTACCCAGTTTGGTGCCGACCAATACAATAGGAACTCCAGGTGCATAATGCTGAAGCTCTAGGATCCACTGAGCAAGAAAATGTGAGTCAGGATTGCGCACTATCAAGACAAAAATTCTACTAGAATGCCTAATAAAACCCTCAATCCAAAGCATAACTACTCAAAACACTCAATCTACAATGAGAGTGCACCTTCTTTTGCACGTTTTCAAAGCTGGCACGGCTAACCAATGAGAAAGCCAAGACAAAAACATCTGCTCCTCGGTAGCTAAGTGGCCTTAATCTGTTGTAATCCTCTTGCCCTATGATCAGCCAAAACCAGAAACATTAAAATGGAAGTTTCAACGCCACATTGGTTGTCATATGAATCCAAAATAGAGGAAACAGTTCCAAGCTAACAATAGCAAGGAACAAACTATGAAATTGATCAATGAACTAAACATAAAGCTCACCAGCTGTATCCCATAGGCCTAAGTTGACAGTGGTTCCTTCCACAACCACATTTGCACTGAAATTGTCAAATACTGTCGGAATGTAATCCTGTTATAAGAGCAGCAATTCTATAATTCTACTTTCACGAAAATGTGAGCCAAGATATGATCAGTGAAGCTAATAATAGTTCAGAAAGCCAATGAGTTTCTAAAGTAGTGATCCATTATTTTGATGTACACAAACATAGAAACAATAGGTTAAGGAACCCAGGAAAAAGGCAAGGAAAATTTGCAATACCCAGAACACAAAATGAGAAAAAGAAGCAATGAATGAGCTTTAAGTCACAGAAACATAGAAAAATTCTCAAAAGTTAAGAGCCCTAGATGGAAAAATTGGCACTCACAGTGGGAAATTTGTTACTAGTGTAGCAGATTAACAAACAAGTCTTGCCAACAGCCCCATCTCCTACTGTCACACATTTGATGAACCTTGATGCAATTGAAGCCATTCAAATATCAAAAAAATGAAAACCGACAAAAAATTCTTGTGAATGACCCCGGATCAAAAGATCAAAATTTTCTCCCCCTATGAGTGATTGAATGATGTGGGCAGAAGTATTTTGGAGGCAATTGAAGCAGATCACATGAATCTCACTGCTTGCACCACACACACGCTCTATCCCTGGATGGTGCCGGTGCTGGTGCTAGTGCTAGCTGTTGGCAAAGCGTTTTGCTTTTGAACAATATGCTCTGGCAATTGGCCTTCTCAGCTAAAAAACAAAACATAAGCCCCTCAATAAAGTTGCAAAATAACACGCCTAAGTTTGAGATGTCTGGTTAAATTTCGCGTTCACACGCAACGACAAAGCACATGCCTTTGCACATATTTGTTTCTGTTTGGGAAGGACACAGTGCATTTATTAATGGGGGTGCTGCAAATTTAACTGTCTTTTGCATTTGGCACCGCCAACTGAGCTGAAGAAGGTTCGACCTTCGTCTACGATGGGGTACGTTTTCTCAACAGCTCCTCCTCTCAAGTTGTGTTCAAAAACAATATTTTGAATAATATTTAGTGTTTTGATCAAATTAATATATTGATCAGTATTTGATATCCTAGTAATTTAACTAGCATTTCAATAAAATTTAACATTTAAAAAAGTGTTTTTTACAAACAAACATCATTAGCTTTTGACATTAAATAGCTAACCCAACAGCTAAATTTAACAAACACATTTATTTCAACTGCTTGTCTAAACAACTATCCGCTACCAGTTAAATTAAAAAAGTTATCAGCTACCTAAATAGTTATCCGCTATCTAAATTATTATCTACTACCTAAACAGCTAATTTTACGGAAGAAGTTAATTGCGTTTCACTTTAGTGGATAAAAAGGTTCTACACGACTTCTCACTCTCTCAAGTCAGCGTGAAATATGATTAACTCAATCAATGTAGTGGTCTTAGTGAAATGAAGATGTTGAATTGAAAGAAACCAGTTGAATTATACCATACTTTGATATAGAAGTTTATGTAATGTTAAGTTCTACATTATGGATGCTAATTTATATGACCGGTGAAGTTTTTGAAATATCAAATCTTACCTGTAGTAATTTTGGTCTCCTTGTGCCCAAAAAAAAGATTGTTTATTTCATCTTCTTTCTTCTTTTCACTATTGTATTATATTGTATTGACTTTAGACTTTTTGTAAACCAAAATCCAAGAGGGTTAAACTGTGATAATGTTGTTGAATAACTTTTACATGTACTAACTATTGATGGACTATTATATGATTACAAGTGAATCTTGTTTTCCGGGAGAACAAAGAAAATGTTATCCATCATATAGTAATCATTAAAGCTATGCAAGATAGTGTAGCTCCATTAGTGGCAAAAGTGTCCAATTGTGTACACTTAACCTTGAAATTCGAGAATTGGAACAAATTCATCTCTATTTATTTATATTATTAAGTGATGCTGAATTTGACCAAACTTTAAGGACATGATAAAGGACATACCAAAATAGTACTGCATAATTTGTTGCCCTATAATTATCCATCATTTATGCTCGAACTAACTGCTTATTGATAACGATACAATCTACAAAATTTCGACATCCAAAAAATCTGAGTCAAAAACTTTTTTTTTTACGAGACCAAATATCAAATTATTTAAACTAACATTGTGGGCTAATAATTAAGATAGAGTTATGCACCTAGGCCCCTTCTAAAGCAACTCACAAAAAGAGGCTGTTGTGGTGTATTGTTAGGTGGAAGGAAGACTGATAGAAAGGCATGGTGTGTCATGACAGTTTTGCCCATTGCAATTGGGCATTTATTCTCAAGGGCAAATCCCTCAAAATAAGGGAACTTGTATTGGATGAGTCCCAATCAACTTATTACATCATTGCATTGTTTTAAAACAAAGGGAGTTGGGTAGAAGAGTAAGTAAAGGTGAAGCAACATATGTAATGGCATGGCATGAAAAGCAAGAAAAGAAGGTGGAGTTGTAAGATAGACACTAGTTGTTTTATAGCCTTTCCCATCTTAGAGGTCCACATTAGTTGCATCATGATTTTTTATTTATTTTTTTTTATTAAGATAAGAAACTTTAGATCTCATTTGACAATCAGATGATAATTTTTAATTTTTTATATTATTTTAATGTGTAAAAACTCAAAAGATGTAAAGGTGGATAAAAATTATTCTTTTCTTTTCTTTTCGCCAAACACGGCAACACCATCTTTTCATTAAATTAATTTTTTTAAAAAACAATCTTATGCTTCTTCCGTGTTGGGCTTGGGCCATAGGGAAGAAGCAAAGCAGAAATCCATGTGCCCATAAACGGAGGAAATTTCCTCTGGCATTTTTTATTTGGGTTTTTGAGCCCGCTAGTTGATGGACATGTACATATGGGCTTTATGCGAGGCCCAAGACACTTTAGCCCAAAAGCACAATTCAATACAGAAACGACGTCGCCGGGCTGCCGCCCGCCTCTCTTCTCTCCCTTGTTTCGCTTTCATCTCTCTCGACATCGGCTGCAAAGTCTGAACTGCGCACCGCCATTTCCTTGCTCGGACAACCCGAAGCCGCATTCGGATCCCCCGTTTCGACACCCGAAATGGGCGACAGTCGCAAGCGAAAGCGCGGCCGGAAATCCAAAACCTCCCTTCCGGAAACCCTAGACGCCTCACCCGCCGCCACCACCGCCGCCGCGGCCACATCATTTGAACAGACCGACGTCGTCTTCTCCGTCGGAAATACAGATGTCGTCGAACCCTCGCCCGCCCACCGCCGCCGCGGCCGCCCTCGGAAATCCCCAAACCCCAATCCTAACAATCACTGCGACGCCAGCAACCCTAGTAAAGCCCTGCCGCCACCCGTTCTTTCTCCTCGCCGTGAGGGTAGCGCCGCCGTCGGCGTGTGGGACCTATCCGGTTCGGCAAGGCTGGTGCCGTCGATGGACGCAGTTGTGAAGGTGTTTTGTGTTCACACGGAGCCGAACTTCTCGCTGCCATGGCAGAGGAAGAGGCAGTATAGTTCATCAAGCAGTGGGTTCATCATTGGGGGTAGGAGGGTTTTGACCAATGCTCACTCTGTGGAACATTACACTCAGGTTAAGCTCAAGAAACGTGGGTCTGATACCAAGTATTTAGCTACTGTTCTTGCTATTGGCACTGAGTGCGATATTGGTATGATATTTTTGGTTTGTTGATTTGATAGTGTTCCCCTTTTGGATTCAATGCATTTGGGATTTTTGTCAACAATGTCGGAGTGAATGTCTTTACATTTGAGCTTTATATAGTGCGAGATTCGACCTTTTTTTTTAA
>NCQV01067476.1:0-12722 GCA_002740545.1 Lophocereus schottii
CTAAAAATTTATCAATTATCTCTTGAGTCATTAATCTTAACCGGATATTTCCCTATAAATGTCGAATTTTAACAGGTTGTTCTATAGTATAGAGCTTAAAATACCTTATTAATTTTCGAGTTAGAAGATCATCTAGTTTTTTCATAAAATTTCAAGGATCTTTTAGAGATAACTCAGTTGCTATAATTTTTTCATAAAGTTTTTGATTGGAAGTAATTATTCCAGTATAATTTTCATGATTTTCTTGTTCTTGTTGTTGAATAATTTCTGTTTCTTTAATATTCATCTTCAGTATCTGAAGAACTTTCTATTTCGGATGTACTTGTTTCCCCTTCTAAGCTAATAGATTCATAACAACTAGAAATTTCTTCATGTATATTAGTGGTTATTGGATAAAATTCATCTTGAATTTCTTCACATTCTTCTAAAAAGAGTTTTACTATATTTGCTTTTCTTTTGTTAGAGTCAATAAATTTATGTCCTATTTCTCCACAATTCCAACATTGACAAGCAATAGGTTTTTTACTTCTTTTGTAATATCTATTCTGTGGGTTAAAGTTCTCTTGAGTTAAATTTTCGTGTCGAAAATATTTACTACTTTTTTGTGGTTTATTAACTGATTTTTCAGTTTTTGCTTTTTCAATCTTTGTTCTTTTAGGTGAAAATTTCTTCTTTTTAGAGAATTTTTTCTTTGGGGTTTTTCTAGGAGTAGTTTTTTTGGTATTCTGTTTTGGAGTTCTTTTTCTCTTAGGTCTAAAATTTGGATAATTTTCACAGCCATACTGTCCTAGTTCTTTTATATCTTCACAGCAAAGAGTTGCTTCTTTAATATATCTTCTTCTACTTTCTTGTAAACAAAGTTCCTTCATTTCTTTGTTTATTAGAGTCTGTACTGTAGTTGCTAATCTAAAAATAGAAGGATGTTTTGTATATACTTCAAACTTGTCTGAAAAGCATTTATTCCAAGGGTGAGGAAATTTATTTAGTAAAAGTTGGATCTAAGGCTCTTGATTTTCCATAGAATCATAAAGCTCATAGTAGTATTTTTTAAGTTCACAAAAGAAACTCTTATAGTTGCATAAGTTACAAATTCTTAAATTGGTAAGTTTGTATAAAGCTTCTTTTTTCCTTCTAGTCTGTTTAATTCTGGATTTTCAATAAATTCGTATCCTTGAAATTGTCCTAATAAATATTTTTCAAAGGTCCAAACTCCATGTTCGATGGAAGCTCCAAGATTTTTTTTTACATCCACTTCTACTAAATTTCTTAGTGCTAGAGATATTCCTTTATACTAATTTAGTACATTTTCTTGCAAAGAGTAGATTATTAAATTGTAGATAGCATTAACATCTCTGTCTTCCGCAGCATAAGTTGGTTCTTGTATTAAAGATAGTATTAGAGAACTTGGACTGGTTCTTGTATTAAAGATAGTATTAGAGAACTTGTCCAAGTGTCTCAAGCTTCTTTTTTATCAGTTACATAGTCTATATTCAAAAAATATCCCCATGCAGGTGTTGGTTCTTAAAAAAAAAAGGATTTTTTTGTTTAAATTCTTCACTGATAGTGCTCTTTCTTATTGGAGGTCTTTTCTTATTTTGAAAGTTAGCTGTGTGTTTATTTTTATGGATAGAATTAGTTCTAAAAGGGTTAGAAGGTTATCCAGTTTCATAATTATTTAGATTGTTGCTTCCTATGCTTCCTATGGGTGTTCCTGCTTGCATGTTTACGTGTTTTACTAGTTCAGTTAATTGAAGATTTTCAAAGTCATTTAACAATTCTTTAATAGCTTTATTATATTCTCCCATTATTGGCTACTTTCTGCTTCTTCTTGTTTTTCTTTGGCTTTTAGTAATCTTCTTTCTTCAATAGTTTTTTGAATAGTTTCTTCTTGTTCTTTTAAAATGTTATTCTGATAACGTTCAATATATTTAGCATCATCATTGTTGGGATTGACTTTGTCGGAAAGTTTAATTTCTACAGGAATATATTCCGTTTTTGTGTTGGTTTTAACATTCCTTCAAAAGTTAAATTTATAAGTTGCATCTGCATTACTAGTTGTTTAATAGAGTTATTTATTTCTCTAATTTGTTCTTTTACAGCTTTAAGTTCGTTTTCTAGTTGTGGAAAGCTCATTATTTATTAATCCTCATCATTAAACCCAAATTCTGTATCAAACTTATCTAAGTTGTTATCATCGTTGTTATATAAATTTTCACAAATTTCTAGATACTAGTGTTGTATCCCTTGCTATGCAAGGACATGAGTTAATTTTGTTATTAAAAAATAATTAAAATATTCTAATTTATTAAAATAAGTTAATTTTTATGTGATAGAATAACTATTATGCTATCGTAATAGTTCATGGAGGTATGCATATGTTTTTTCTTGCTCTTAATTACATCACTTAAAATTACATTTTTTTGACATTAAAATTATTTATTAAATTAGGTTAAATTTTTAACTTTTAATAGGCAAGTCATAATCCTGTCATTTTTGATGCATCATATATATTTTTTTTCAATATGATTTAGTTAAGAATATGTTACTATTCTACTAATTAATGCATAAATTATTCATTAAGTGATTAACTCTTTTAATGCAATATACCATTGTGTTAAATTAATTCTACTTTTGTGTGACTAGTTAAATGCCTATGTAGTTAGTTTTTTTAAAATTAAATTTCAACCGCAAAGTAATAACATATATAATAACATATAGTAAATCCTAGTTTTTCCCCCTTTGGAAGGTTAGTAAATCCTAGTTAATAACATTAACATTAATTAATATGAGTTAGCTAATATCCACCAATTATAACTTGTCAATTCATTGTTTTATGTCACATCAGCATGCCACATGTCATTCATACATGATTTGTATTCAACTTTTAATATATATATATATATATATATATATATGATGATATATATGATATGATGTTCTTCTTTCTTCTTCATAAACTAAAAGGTCAAGTCTATCTTCATTTAACTAAATTACTTCTTGAGAGCTGTTTTTTTTTCTTAATTGTTCAATTTTTCAATTTTTTTATACAAAATTTTTCTTTTTGTATTATTTCTTTTTTCGAAAACGTTTTATACAAGTTGAGAATAGATTCAAACTTCCTTTGAGTCATCATTCTAAGTTTAGGAATTTCAGGTTTTTCCATTTTTTAAAATTTTTCTAAAGTAAGTAGATTTTTATAAGTCTGTCTATTATACTTATTATTTTGAATTCAAAATTTAGATAGTCATTTTTGTTCTGACATAAATATTTCAGTAGTTGTAACATATCTGTGTCTCCATACATTCCTTCGTCAAGTTCATGTTCGAATTCGATATTATTTAGATATAAATTTCTTTGAAAAAGACTTATTTGTTCTTTACTATTCAAAGTTTTCCAAAATTGCAAAGTTAGTCCCTCCAGCATTGTAATTTTGGAAAACTTTGAATAGTGAAGAACAAATAAGTCTTTTTCAAAGAAATTTATATCTAAATAATATCGAATTCGAACATGAACTTGACGAAGGAATGTATGGAGACACAGATATGTTACAACTACTGAAATATTTATGTCAGAACAAAAATGACTGTCTAACTTTTGAATTCAAAATAATAACTATAATAGACAGACTTATAAAAATCTACTTACTTTAGAAAAATTTTAAAAAAGGGAAAAACTTTAAATTCCTAAACTTAGAATAATGACTCAAAGAAAGTTTGAATCTGTTCTCAACTTGTATAAAACGTTTTTGAAAAAGGAAATAATACAAAAAGAAAAATTTTATATACAAAAAATTGAACAATTAAGAAAAAATAATAGCTCTAAAGAAGTAATTTGGTTAAATGAAGATAGACTCGACCTTTTAGTTTATGAAGAAGAAAGAAGCACATATCTAGAAATTTGTGAAAATTTATATAACAACGAAGATAATAACTTAGATCAGTTTGATACAGAATTTTGGTTTAATGATGAGGATTAATAAATAATGAGCTTTCCACAACTTGAAAACGAACTTAAAGTTGTAAAAGAACAAATTAGAGAAATAAATAACTCTATTAAACAACTAATAATGCAGATGCAACTTATAAATTTAACTTTTGAAGGAATGTTAAAACCCAAACAAAAAAGAGAATATGCTCCTATAGAAATTAAACTTCCCGACAAAGTCAATCCCAACAGTAATGATACTAAATATATTGAACGTTATCAGAATAACATTTTAAAAGAACAAGAAGAAACTATTCAAAAAACTATTGAAGAAAGAAGATTACTAAAAGCCAAAGAAAAACAAGAAGAAGCAAAAAATAGCCAATAATGGGAGAATATAATAAAGTATTGAAGAATTGTTAAATGACTTTGAAAATCTTCAATTAATTAAACTAGTAAAACATATAAACATGCAAGCAGGAATACTCACAGGAAGTGTAGGAAGCTACAATCCAAATAATTATGAAACTGGAGAATCTTTTAACCCTTTTAGAACTAATTTAATCCATAAAAATAAACATACAGCTAACTTTCAAAATAAGAAAAGACCTCCAATAAGAAAGAACACTATCAATGAAGAATTTAAACAAAAAAATCCTTTTCTTTTAGAATCAGTACCTGCATGGGGATATTTTTAAATATAGACTGTGTAACTGATAAAAGAATAACTTTAGAAACTTGGAGAAGTTCTCTAATACTATCTTTAATGCAAGAACCAACTTATGCTGTGGAAGACAGAGATGTTACTGCTATCTACAATTTAATAATCTACTCTTTGCAAAACAAATGTACTAAATTGGATAGTGGAATATCTCTAGCACTAAGAAATTTAATAGAAGTGGATGCAAAAAGAAATCTTGGAACTTCCCTCGAACATGGAGTTTGGACCTTTGAAAAATATTTATTAGGACAATTTCAAGGATACGAATTTATTGAAAATCTAGAATTAAACAGATTAGAAAGAAAAAAAGAAGCTTTATACAAACTTACCAATTTAAGAATTTGTAACTTATGCAACTATAAGAGTTTCTTTTGTGAATTTGAAAAATACTACTATGAGCTTTATGATTCTACGGAAAATCAAGAGCCTATATCCAACTTTTACTAAATAAATTTCCTCACCCTTGGAATAAATACTTTTCAGAAAAGTTTGAAGTATATGCAAAACATCCTTCTATTTTTAGATCAGTAGCTGCTGTACAGACTCTAATAAACAATGAAATGAAGGAACTTTGTTTACAAGAAAGTAGAAGAAGATATATTAAAGAAGTAACTCTTTGTTGTGAAGATGTAAAAGAACCAGGACAGTATGGCTATGAAAATTATCTAAACTTTAGACCTAAGAGAAAAAGAACTCCAAAACAGAATACTAAGAAAACTACTCCTAGAAAAACCCCAAAAAAAAAAATTCTCTAAAAAGAAGAATTTTTCGCCTAAATGAACAAAGATTGAAAAAGCAAAAGCTGAAAAATAAGTTAATAAATCACAAAAAAGTAGTAAACATTTTCGACACGAAAATTTAACTCAAGAGAACTTTAACCCACAGAATAGACATTACAAAAGAAATAAAAAACCTACTGCTTGTCGATGTTGGAATTGTGGAGAAATAGGACATAAATCTATTGACTGTAACAAAAGAAAAGCAAATATAGTAGAACTCTTTTCAGAAGAATTTGAAGAAATTCAATATGAACTTTATCCAATAACCACTAATATACATGAAGAAATTTTGAGTTGTTATGAATCTATTAGCTTAGAAGCGGAAACAAGCACATCAGAAACAGAAAGTTCGTCAGATACTGAAGATGAATACTGAAGAAACAGAAATTATTCAACAACAAGAACAAGAAAATCATGAAAATTATACTAGAATAATTACTTGCAACCAAAAACCTTATGAAAAAATTATAGCAAATGAGTTATCTTTAAAAGATCCTCGAAATTTTATGAAAAAACTAGATGATCTTCTAACTCGAAAATTAATAAGATATTTTAAGCTCCATACTACAGAACAATCTGTTAAAATTCAACATTTACAGGAAAATATCCGGTTAAGATTAATGACTCAAGAGATAATTGATAAATTTTTAGCATAAATTCCTACTAAAGACAGGAAGCTAATTAAGTATGTCCATTTACAAGGAATACAAATAGTTGTAAATGCTTGCTTCAAAGAAGGTATTAATTCACCTATTATTCTATCATTACATGATCAAAGGTTCCGAAATATACAGAATAGCCATCTAGGAACATTACAAGGTAATCTAATTTACAAAAAATTAATCTTTGAATGTTATCTGAATTATTCTATTACTCTACAAAGTAAAAATATAGAAAACACTTTAAATTTGCAATTTAAACTCTTAACAGATATTGGACTACAACTGGGAAATGATGCCTTATCCTTTTATTATAGAGGACTACGCATTTTTTTAAATACCAACTTTCCAATAAAAGATGTAAAACAAAAAAAAAAAATAACGGTCGATCCAATCTTTTCTATCATCAGTACTATTATCTCTCCTCATATGCAAGAAGTCAAAATACTTGTATTAACAGACTTTCAATTAGTTGAAGAAGATGAAGCGTCAACTAGCTATCAACCATCTAGACTTTCTTATACTGAAAAAGGAATAAGGGCAGCTAATCAACCTATTTTAACACGAAGTTATAGTACAGCTACCATGCCCAGGTTTACATTTCCTGTAACGCCCGAAATGTACATGATTCATAGCCTACATTCAGTTACTTGCATTTACATGCTCAAGGTTAACAATAAAATATAATAACTTAATGAACGAGACGTTATTACTGTCCACAAAGGACAAGGCTTCCATTATATGTGAAAACTGGCCACAACCCAAAGGTTACCCTATAACAGGGTATTCACCATCATAAACACTCAAACCATTTAGTTATACACAAGAAGGTTCTAACATCCCAAGGATAACACCAACTTACATAACTCGATTCAGAAATACAGTTGCAACATCAAAATACATAATTCAGTTTAAATATACAGTAGACACTCCAAAATACATCACTAGCTCTCCCACACCGTCAACCACATGAATGGTCCTGTCTCATTTATCACCTCCGGCCTTTCTGCCCGCTTGAGGGCGGCTCACTGAACGTTTTCCTAAAACAAAACATAAAATATTTCGAACTGTGAGCCAAAGCTCAGTATATGCATCCCTGTACTGATAAAGATTCACTGAAAAGTTATTTAGGCTCGCTTGCAATTCATTTTAATTAAAAACAGGGAATAAAATGCATATAAAACTGCATTGCCAGTTATTATCTGTTAGTGCCCCTGAGTAGCTGTTACAATCTGTGAATAGGTGTACATCTGCCAAGCTGACCGAGGAACCTGACCTGAAGCCGCGCAGGTAACTGGAAGGCAATACCGTATAACCGATAACTCATGGGGTCACTAATTTTGTGATAAAGCACTAATTAAAATGATTCATTGATGTACTTACCAAAATATTATGATTTCGATAAATACGTGCTGATTACTAAAGATACAGACAATGAACGCACCTGGAAGTTTTAAACGCTAGTGCACAGACGACTATGATGCACTAAAGTGAAGAAAATGAAAGCTTAGGCCTTGATTCTGTTCAAATGATCATTATAGGAACATGAGGTCAGAAATGATCTTGTTCTTATAATGGATAACTTTAAATAAAACTAGCTTATGAAGACCCTTTAAGAACCTTTACAAACCAGTTCATAGATTAAACCAAAATGATTACAATATAAACCATAGAAATGTGAGGCAATGCACGGTAGCAAGTTTAGAGTATAAGGGCTTGTAAAGAGGGTACAGAATGAATAATCTACAACTTATACTCCCGACCTCGAAATGAGATGTAAGACCCCAATATAAATAGCTTAGGAAGTCCTCTAAAATTTTCATTAGGAGACGAAACATGATTCCCATGATAGGCTTCCTAAAATGGGG
This sequence comes from Lophocereus schottii, assembly GCA_002740545.1. Lineage (NCBI taxonomy): Eukaryota > Viridiplantae > Streptophyta > Magnoliopsida > Caryophyllales > Cactaceae > Lophocereus > Lophocereus schottii. The sequence continues at coordinate 7,952 of NCQV01067476.1, forward strand.
CTAGAATATCAACATGTCAGTTTTGAACCCATCCTATACAGGTTTGGTAAATTGACCATAACTTTCTCCATAGATCTCGGATTAATGCAATTCAAGAACCATTTTAAAGCTAACACAATGACCTATCTACCCACCCAAAATTATAATTTTTGGCTAGGCTTATCATTACCAATTTCATCTCAAAGTTTTCCCTGTTTTTTTGGAAATTCCAACATCACTGCTTTAGTTTGTTCCTTCACTTTTCATACCAATCCTCAACTTGAACTCTTTCTTAAGAGCATGTAAACACACTTTGGTACATCCCAACATCATACAAAAACACCACACATAATTCCACTTCATATTCATATCAAATAAAGCTTCTTTTCTAGTCACATATACACACACACACCTCAAGTTTAACATTAGTTGGGCCAAATCATACATTTTGGACAAAACCCTAACTTTGGATCAACTTGAACTCACTCCCATCTTTTCCAAACACTATAAACACCATAACAAACTTCAATATATTAAGAGATAAGCAAAAACAAGGATAAAACAATCACTAAACAACACTTGAACAAGAAGCTTGCATGACCAAGATGAAACCCTAACCCTAGCCTCATCCAATTTCAACTCCAACATAATCCATCAACATGATGATTCTTAATAAAAACAGCATAATCCATCACTAAAACAACCAAAATAATAAGTAAAAACCAACAATATCAAGAATCATCAACAAAGTCATCATAAGAGGTGAAAGAATTACTCACTATATGCTTGAAAAAGAGGTAAGAATGATCCTTGATGCTTGTGGGAGTGAGAGGGGTGGTTGGGGGTGGTAAGTGGTGGATGTTTGGTGGTTGAAAGGTGGCTAGAAGGGAGGGGGAGATGCTGGTCGTGGGTTAGAGAGAGAGGGAGGAGAGATGAGGTGAGAGAAAGTCACTCTTAAGTTTACTTCATGCAAAATGATCCTCAGGCAAATATAAATACATGGCTGAGATTTAAGGTCAAAAAGCCACTTTTGCTAAGCTTAATTAAGGCCTAATTAAGGGTAATTAGCTAAATAAAGAGGGGCAAGTCTTGGTGGACCGAAATCGGCCTTAAACGGGCTCAGGTTTGGAAAAGAACTGAAACCGAGCGCGTTTGCGAATTTTTTTTTTAAGATTTTTTTTTTCAAAATGTTTGTGATTGTCATAAAAATAATTAAATCGTTTAATTCATAAATATCAAGGCCTAATATCGATGATTTCACAAAAACAAAAACCCGAATTATAAGGTGAGGGCCCATTAGATTGTTCCAATTGAAATAACAAGGAAAATGATAATTTAAATGCGATGAAATTAATCACATAGATTAATGAAATGAATAAATATAATTTAGGGTTGGACTATTACATCTCCATTGTTAACAACTAAGCTTACTAGCACCTACAAAGTAAAATTGGATTATTTTAATGGACAAGCACGGATCTCTAATAAAATCCTTATAAATACAGGAGCATCACAAAGTCACTGTATACCTTTACCCATAGCAGTTTCAACAGCATCGGAATATAACTTTGTTACCTATAATGGTCAAAAAGCAACTCTAAATCAAATCTCTCAAATCATGATGAAAACTCCTAATTCTACTCTATTGGAATTTGATTGCTATATTGATCATTCAATCAAAAATGATTTTTATCATATACTCTTAGGAATGAATTTTCTTGACTAATATACGAACTATGAAATTGGTCCTACTCATATAACTCTTGTGCATCAACACACCACCATTATCCTTGAAAGAATATGAAGCAACTTGAAATGCCCATTGTTACATATATTGATGTTACAGTGAAAGAATTGGACCTTACTACTACTGCTTTGATTGACACATGCTCCGAAGTAACTTTCTTTTAGGATTTTTACTTCCAAAATGGGATAAACTCCGAAATGATCATAAAATTAGAATCAAAGGTGTTCATGCTATTCCTACCTATTTGGGTTTAGTTCAACACAATGTTTCCATTATTCTGGGAAACAAAATCCTTACTATACTGACAGTATTACAGTATAACTCTGGTTATGATATTTTATTAGGAAAGGACTTCTTAAAATAGTTTGCGAAGTTTACACAAACTCCTCATACTGTTTATTTAACTACCAAATGTGGTCACACTTTGAAAATTCCCACTCTAAAACAACGCTATAGAGTACGCGCGAAGCGTGGTGGACATGATTATGAACGAATTGCACTTCAAATACAAACATAAAAACCTATGTCTACAATTCATATAGTTAAGAAAGATGACCTTTTAGCAAAACTCAAATGAATTTGTTCTGAAAATCCATTATAATTTTGAAAACCTGAACATCCTCGAGCTAAAATAGAATTAACTCAAGAAGTTTATGTCAAAGAAAAACCAATGCTATACTCGGAAGATGATATCAAGGAATTTTCAATACAAATAAAAGAACTTCTTGAAAAAGGACTCATTAGACCATCCAACAGAGCATACTCTTCCCTAGCCTTTATGGCAGTTAATGAAGCAGAAAGACGAAGAGGCAAAGCTCGAATGGTTATCAACTATAAAAAACTAAATCAATTTACAAAAACAGATAACTATTTCTTACCCAACAAAGAAGTATTAATTAACCTTGTAAAAAATAGAAAATTCTTCTCAAAATTTGATTGCAAATCTGGCTTTTGGCAAATTAAAATGGAAGAATCAAATATTAAATATACAGGTTTTAGTACACCTCAAGGATTTATGAATGGATTGTTATGCCCTTTGGACTTAAAAATGCACCAAGAATTTTTCAACGAAGAATGGAGGATGCCTTTAAACACCTTAACAGTTTTCTGATTGTCTATGTAGATGATATTTTAATAAGTTCAGACACTCTTGAAGAACATCGAGTACATCTCAACTCATTTCTGGAAATAGCTATTAAAGACGGCATTTGCCTAAGTAAGAAAAAAGTCGTAATTGAAAAAGAGAAAATTGAATTTTTAGGTTTTGAAGTTGGCACAAACGGAATCAGCTTACAACCTCATATATCTAGAAAAATTATGGAATATCCAGACCAACTAAGAAAAAAGAAACATATTTATGGTTTCTTAGGACTGTTAAACTATGCTAGTTCTTACATGCCAGACTTAACAAAGAAGAAAAAAAATTTACAAAGTCTACTCAAAAAAAATAATACTCTTGGTTGGATAGAAAAACATACTGAAATTGTGAATAAATTAAAAGAAGAATGTCAACAACTTCTCAGTCTTAGACTCCCTGAACCTGAAGACAACTTAATTCTTCAAACAGACACATCTGACAAAACATGGACAGCAATTTTGAAGACTGATTTAAATGAAATATGTGGTTATCACAGTGAAATTTTTTCTGAACGAGAAGAAAATTATAATACTATGGAAAAGGAGCTCTTAGCTATTATTAGAGGAATTACTAAATGGAGACTCGTTTTGCTTTCTAAGCCGTTTAAAGTATTAACAGATAATCAAGCAGCAATTTCATTCGTAAAACAAGCTTTAGACAATGGACCTTATATGCGTAAATTACATCGATGGCAGCTATTTTTATCTCAGTTTAATGCTGTATATAAGCGTGTTATAGGGAAGAAGAACTTCATTGCAAATTATTTACAAGAGAACATGAGTTCAACGGATAAAGACAAAGCACCAATGGAACAAGTGGACAGCACCCCGCTAATCCAGAACTTTGAAGACATTCTTATAAATGTTAACGAATATTGTGAAGTTGTTAATGAAAAAATTGAAGTTATTGAAGAAATTGTTCAAGATCTCCGAGCTAATCTTGAAAAAGCTCGAGAACTAATAACATATTCCATCAAACTATTGAATAGCTTAAGTTGAACTCTTTGAACTCTTCCAAGGTGGATTGAACTCTCTGAACTCTCATTTTGACCAAATCAGGAAAACACTTCAAACCCCCTCTCTGAAGAAGAGAAAGAGAAGCAACAATTAAAAGCTAAGCTATTAGCTTCAAGACCAGTTATTCAAAACACTGGTATTCGAACTCTTGATCTATCAGACTCTTTTTACAAAAGCTATTATGAAACAATAGTGCTGGATTACCAGAAGATCTCTGGTTTACCTGAACTCTACTATAACCCAAGGGATTCTCTTTTTCCCAGAATCCTTGCTTTTACCGGAGCCAACCCTGATAGCGTTTTTGAACTCTTTACTTTTGGTTATTTAAATTATCTTTACCCAAGCACTAGTCTCATTGACTACAAAATTTCCCAGCCTACTTTAAACATGCTATTAAGCAATTTAGCCAAGGACATATTTACCTTTGAATCTTTACTATCTCTCCTAAAAAGAATAAAGATACTATTTACCATTCCATTCATTTAGTTGAAATTACCCATGTTACAAGAACAGGATCAACTACAAAGCTCCCTACCATTGCAGCAGAGAAAAATAAACACTACAAAACTCCTCATTTGGACAAAGGATGGATCAATTATAGATGTTCTACAAGCGCTCTCGCCATCAAATGCCAAAGCGAGCGTTTAATGACTAAAGGAGACAAAACTCTATACTCTGATAAAAATTTCATTCTAGTCACTACTGAAGGAGCTGAAAACATCTCAGTCGATGAACAACTTTTTGACTTTAGCTATGCACTGGAGCCCAAGAAATTTCTAGGGAGTCCAGCTATACGCACCAAATTTTCTGAACTTTATAAAGCAGAACAAGACAAGGTACAGAAGCAGATTTTTCTTACCTAGTTATCATGTGAAGACACAAGAGACCACA
>NCQV01067487.1:9804-21419 GCA_002740545.1 Lophocereus schottii
AATCATTCTCTACAAATGTGCCAGTCTTGCCACTATAGTTGCTCTCCTTGCTACCAGCCATAGTTATCTCTTTACCCTCTTCCTTAGGTACTTCCTCAAAGTCAGTTACGTCTTCTTCATCCTCTTTCATGGTGACACAGTTACAATACTCATAAGGGTTGGTTTCAGGCTTACTAAGAAGTCTATCTGAGGGTGCAGATGAAAATCAGTTTTCTGGGTAATCTGGGTCTCTAACATTTTATTGTGAGTTGTAAGCACATCAACCCTGGTGGCGAATTGCTTAATGTACTCATCTTGTTTCTATTGTTCCATAAGCATGTTTTTCATCATTAGCTCTAAATTTGACTTTTGGAGCATCTGAGAAGGTAATGTGGGTCTTTGAAAGCCAGGGGATACTCTAGCATTCATACGGGGCATATTCACAGGGTTTCGATTCGACCAATAATAGAGATTCAGGTAATTCTTCCAACCTGGATTATAGGTATTAGAGTAAGGGTCATTGGTCGTTCTTGGGTTGAAATTTTGAACATAATTAACTTCATCGGGATCGTGAAAAAAAGGGCTCCCAATTGGGCACTGTAAAGATATATGTTTAATTAAACCACAAATCTCACAAGGGGGAGGGGCACTAGAGATTACAGCATTAACATTCAGTCGGTACAGTCTTTTAGTCATAGCATCTACTTTAGCAGAAAGTAAAGTAAAAGCATCAACTTCAGGCTTACCTCCAACCTCCCTGTGTTAGGCTCGTTCAGTGGACCATTGAAAGTTATTAAACGCCATATCCTCAATAAGGTTATAGGCTTCATCCTCGGCCTTGCTCATTAAAGTCCCTCCTGCCGCCGCATCAATAGTGGAACTCACAGCTTGGGTCACACCGTTATAAAAGGCCTGGATAATCATCTCGCGTTGAAGACTATGATGGGGTCACAAACACAGTAAATCTTGAAAATGCTCCTAGGCTACATAGAGCGTCTCATCCTCTTTTTGCAAAAAGTTGGTGATTTAATTTCTCAGGCTCACTGTCTTGCTTGGAGGAAAGAATTTTGGTGAGGAAAACTCTTGTCAACAAATCCCAAGTAGTTATGCAACCAGACGGCAAAGAGTGCAACCAAGCCCTCGCTTTATCCCTCAATGAGAAGGGAAATAAGCACAGGCGAATCACATTACTGGAGGCCTCGTTTAACTTTAACATGTCGCACACCTTTAAAAAGATCGAAAGGTGTAGATTCGAGTCTTCTAAAGGATTTTTGCCGAACTGAGATTGCTACACCATGGAAATAAGTGCTAGCTTCAGTTCGAAGTTATTGGCATCTACAGCAGGCCGAGCTATGCTTGAAGCTATCCCTTAGACTCCGGGAGTAACGAAATCACGAAGGGTTCTTCTTTCTTCACACTCCATGCTTGAATTACTACTTGCTGTGCACCTTTTTCTTCGATCCTTTGCTTTTTCCTCCTTAAGTGAAAAGTCCTCTCAATTTCTGGATTGAGCTCGTATAAAATCAGATTGCGCATAAACTAGAAAAAAATTTCTGCAAGCACTTTCACCAACACTACTAGTGCAATTAAACAGGAAAAAGAAAAATAATAAGAAAACAAAACAAAACAAAGAAAAACAATAAAAATGCTTAGACATGTTCTTAATACAATACTCAATAGTTAACAATTTATTCTCCGACAACGGCGCCAAAAACTTGATCAACACTACTGCAAGCGCATGGGTGCTCGTAGTATAGATAAAGATATCATTCCTCCATGACTAAAGTAATCTATCGAGCCTAGTCTTGTCAGAAAATGCTATGCAAAAGTCAATTTTAAGTGGATTCGATTAACTACTGCAAATAAACTTGTTTAATCAATAATAGAAAAACATCTAGGAATTTTCGCAATTATGGAAGAGAATTGGATCAAAATGAATAAACGTGTGCCATTCTCCAATTGGTTTATTCCAAGGAATTGTAATCTTGTAAAGAAACTTGATCTATTGTTTCGAAATCAATCAAATTTGCCTAAACTAATCAAATGTCGTTCTTTCAAACTAATTTGACTTAATCCAAGTTTAATATATTCGATTACTTACTAGTCCTCCTAATATATAAATCTCTCTTTCGAGACGAGGTTATGCTATGTCTGTTCGAGCAGTCCAACAACTAAATGTCGTCTTTTGAATGTTCACTTGATTGTTTCAATTGTGCAAGAAAATTTTGGTCAAAAATTAACTCACAACATATCAAATGCTTGATAGAACGAAATCAAAACAATCATGAAAATAAGCATAATTCTTTAAAAATCAAACAATGATCCAATAACAATTCCAAAAACTACTAAATTCCTATACTAAGAAAACTACTCATACATGATTAAATTTAAATTAACCAAAAAAAGATCGACGAAATCTTAAGCGGAAGGGACTCGACTGAGATGGCATTCACCAAGGTTTGGAACTGTTTTAGGATCCAAAACTCTCGCACTCAAAACTCAATTAAAACTAAACTAAGAACAAAATTTGAGAGAAAACTAATCTAAACTAAACTACTTGCTTGCTTTGCTTTTTTAGTTGAAGTTGAGTGCCTTGGAATGCTGTAGAACATCTCTATTTATAGATAATTTCAGTTCTCAGCCACACAGCCGAGGGAAAACGAAGAGGCAATAGTTACAGGCACACCATAGTCCGTGGGCTCCACCATGGGTTGACTGTAGTCTGTGCTGGATCTGAAATTTTGCTCTTTCTTTACTCTATGATCATGGCATAACATAGATGACCATGGGGGAAGGCCAAAACACATCCATTAAAGGCCAAATGCTGGGGAAAAAGACTAAAAATCCTGTACAACACATAAAATAACTATACCCAAGCATAAATCAAAAATAGGAGAGTAAATAACATCATTAACCACAAAATTCTCCTAGAAATGAGGCAAAATAGTTCTAAAAAGATGTACATATAAAGCACTTGTCAATAAACCCCGCAGTCATTAAGCATTGCTTGAATGTGAATCCTACTTACATGCTAGTAGCACAAAAGAAGAGGCACATGGGAGTAGAGTGATGCGCGTCTGTAGTGGATGAAGTTTAGAAGCTACCGGATGTGGGATTCCTAAGAGAATGCCAATACTCGGAATGGATCTCAAATGTCGTTGTGCTGAAGAAGCTTAATGGAACTTGGCAAGTATGCGTGAACTTTACGACCTCAACAAGGCTTGCCCCAAAGATGGCTTCCCGCTGCCCAAGATTAACAAGTTAGTGGATGCACAGCTAGACACGCGATGTTGAGTTTCATGGATGTACCCCAAATCCCCTTATATCAGGGTGACCAAGAAAAAGCGACCTTTATCACGGACCGGGGGTTGCAATGTTAGAAGGCCTTGCCCTTTGGGCTGAAGAATGTGGGAGCTACATACCAGTGGCTGGTAAACAAGAGGTTCAAGCACCTCATTGGAAAGAGTATGGACGTCTATGTCGACGACGTGATCATTAAGAGCGCAAAAGATGAAAGACACTCCATGAACTTTCAAGGGACATTCTCCATCATCCACAAGTACGGTATGAAGATTAACCCCAAGAAGTATGTCTTCAAGTGACATTCGGCAAATTCTTGTGATTCATAATCAACTACCAGGACAAAAAGGCCAATTTGAACAGGGGACAAGTTGTACTTGACATAAAGTCTTCGTGGAATGTGAAAGAGGTCCAACTTTGAACAGAACCAGGAATCGGATACTGCATTCCAATCGTTGAAGGAGTAGTTATCCCGCCTTTTGAAGATAGCCAACCCTGCCCAAGGCAAGCCCACGCTCTTATATTTGTCTGTGTCAGAATAGGTGGTGAGCATAGTCCTACTTGTGGAAAGAGAGAGGAAGCAGATTCTTGTATATTACGTGTGTCATTCCCTCACTAGGGCAAAGCTAAACTATCCTTTTATCGAGAATTTCGTTTATGCCTTGGTTTTGGCAAACCAAAAGCTTTATCTGCATTTCAAGGCATATAAGGTGACTGGCCTTGCAAACCAACCCCTAAAGACTGTTTTACAAAAACTAGGTGCCTTTGCGAGGCGACTAAAATGGTGGTCAAGTTATAGTGATATAGAATCAAGTTTTGAGGCACGATGTGCTATCACAATACAGACCTTAGCCGACTTCTTTGCTGAAAGCGCTGGCACAAACTCCCCCTGCTTGTGCTCACTAATATGTGGAACCTTTGCATAGATGGATCACACACTAAAGATGGTGATGGGACCAGCCCCATTACCGAAATGCCATAGGGCGAAAAATGTGAGCACGCTCTCAAATTCATGTTCAGGGCCTTTAACAATGAGGCTGACTACAAGGCACTAATAGTAGGAGTTGAGTTGTGCTACATAGTTAGGGTGGGCTCCGTAAGAGCTTACTCAGACTCCTATCTAGTTAAGTGAACTCAATAGAGAGTACAAGACCAAGGATGATACCATGGTCGATCATGTCTGTCGGGTCCATGAGGTAAACAGTCAATTGAGAAATTTCGAGGTTGTCCACATCTCGCAGTCTGAGAGTTAACAAGATGACATAATCTCCAAATTCACCATCTCTTTTGTGAATGGTAAACCCAAAAGGATACAATGAGAAACATCGCTAGAAAGAAGCATAGAGCCTTGAGAAATCATGTGCCTCAACTGAAGCTCTACTTGGATGGATCCTATTGTGGTGTATCTAGCAAACAGTACCCTTCCTATAGATATTAAGGAAGCGAAGCGTGTATAGAAAAGAGCTTAGTGGTTCATCTTGTATGACAGGATCCTATGCAAGCGATCTTATGCTTATCCCCTATTGTGGTGTGTAACACCTAAGATGGGTGAAAAAAATACTTAGAGAGGTCTACGAGGGGGTGTGCAGCTCACATATCGGAGGATAGGAGCTTGTAACCACATCCATGGGGACCGGCTACTACTGCCTATCTCTAAGGTAGGACGCCATGACCTTAGAAAAGAAATGTGAGGAAGGTTAGAATTTCTCCCCATTGTAAAGAAAACCCTCCACCCCACAAACCCCCATCTTGAGCCCATTGGCCTTCGGTAAATGGGGCATAGACTTCCTAGGCCCATTCCCCAAGGCCACTAGACAAAGGAAGTATATGCTGGTGGCTATTGATTACATCACCAAATGGGTGGAAATGGAAGTCATGGATCCGACAGATAATATCCGCAAGTTCACCTGGGAGAACTTAATCACCAGATTCGGTGTGCCACAGGCAATGATATTTGATAATAGGTGACAGTTTGATACTAACAAGATCGAAGACTTCCTCAAATATTTGGATGTTAAACATGATTCACTGTCATCGCACACCCATAAACCAATGGCCAGGCTGAAGCTGCAAACAAGGTGATCCTTTACGACTTACAGAAGAAGCAGATGACGCAAAGACAAATGGGCCGATGAATTATCTAGTGTCTTGTGGTCTATCTACACAATTGGGAAAACTGCCACAGGTGAGACGTCATTTATACTTGCGTATGGCTCAGAAGGTGTTACCCTAGTTGAGGTAGCACTTCACACACACCGTCCGACTATATTTTACAAAACACTACACAAGTCGGTGTTAAGAGAGGCCTTGGATTTTCTACCCTTCGTGAGGAACTGAGGGCGACGTGTGCATATAGGAGGCCCTCTACGAGCTCCAAATAGTGCAACTCTATAACAGATCTGTTCAGGAGTAATTGCTAGGAGTTGAAGACCTTGTTCTTAGAAAGATCGAAGCTGTAGCCAAGGCAAATAAATATGGCAAACTGAGCGCCAACTGGGAAGGATCATATGCTATTAAAGAAAAAGTCTAGCCCGGGACATACTGGTTGATCATGCTGTAAGGAAGAAACATCTCACGAACATGGCTTAGTAGAAGCTTAAGGAAACACTAAATCTGATGGTTGTTCCCCTATGTTTGTTTTTGTCCTCTTCATTATTCTCTATTTTAAGGGCAATGATGCTTAATTGTAAAAGAGAACCCTGTAACAGTGTTAGATAACCAATTAGCACATTCCCATTGTGGCCTTAAGAGAATTCTTATACCGTTCACTATATCTTTGGCCCCAAGGGGCTAAGGGTGGTAACAGCAGAACCTCTGGCCATCTGCTATGCCTTTAGCCCTAAAGGGGATGAGGAAAGCATGAACCTTGGTCATTCGCTATACTTTTTGGCCCTAAGGGGCTAAGGGTTGTAACAGCACGACCTCTGGTTATCCCCAATACCTTTATCCCCTAAGGGGCTAAGGTCATAATGCACGACCTTAGGTTGTTCACTATACCTTTAGCCCCCCAGGGGCTTGGGGTTGTAAAAGCATGGGCGTTGGTTGTTCGATATACCTTTAGCCCCCAAGGGGTTAATGGTTATAACAGCACAACCTTTGGCCGTCTACTATATGTTTAGCCCCCAAGGGGGTAAGGGTCGTTTAACTAATGAACAGTAAAGATTTGGGTTTATAAGTTTAGCTTTTTCTTTAACGTAGGGGCTCGGAGCATGTCCTCATTAAAGGGATAGGCGAAACATGCAAACACAGAATGAAAACTTAAACAACAAGGACAGGGCACACATCAACCATGCAAAAGAAAAAAGGAAATTTTTGTTGATATTGTCGGTCCTCACAAAGCATGTTCAAAAGTTCACTAAGGAGAACACCATTAACAAAAAACAAGAAAAAGAGGGGCTATCCTAAATAGTAAGATCTTCACCATCACTGACATCCTCGGCCAGGTCGTCTCCTTAGAGACGAGCAGTATGATTGGGATCTCCCAGATCTGCATCCTTGGGGTCCTCATATTGGAAAAGGACCTCATCTGAATCTCGACCAAAGAGATAGGCATGGCGACAGTCCTTAACATATTAGACCCATGCCTCGAAGTACAGTTTCCTATTCTGAAACTCCAAGGGGGCAATGGTGTCGAAGGACTCACATTAGAGGTACAACTCTAATTTCTTCTTCTCCTGCTCCTCCTTCTCCTTTTTGAGCTTCTCGTGGTGCTATTTGTGCTTAACCAGTAATCCTCAGCCTTCTTCTAGGCCTCCTAGAGAAGGTGGTATCTTCTCCTCCAGATGAGAAACGATCAGTGTCGTTCTCATGGCCTTGAGAGTTCGGGCAAAAGCCTATGGAAGATTTTATTCAAAAGGTCAAAAAAAGGCCAAGGGAAGAAATGAAACTCCGTAAGATTAAGGGAAATGGATATGGTTACCTCAACTATGGCCACCTGCTACAGGACCGGGGGAGCCTTTCCATGAGCTCAGATTTGACTGGAGAATTCGACTCCCGTATCTTTGGGGGAATGCCTCTATGACCTATTGATATGTTATCTGGAAACTCTCTTGGGAATCACCTAGAGGTGATAAGCTCCGAGCCCTATCCGAGCCAGCTCGACGGGCCCAGCTCATTGTCTGCGCGGCCTCATCGGCTGACCTCACTCACTGCCCTTATGGTTCTTAGCAAGGGTGCTTCCGGATGGCAGACGGAGGAAGGCTGATAGCTGGAGTGGGCAGACGCTTGGTCCGCACAGTAATCTTGGCCTGTACCATTGAAAAATGTTAGAAAGGAAAAGGTGATTGATGCACATCATAGGCAAAGAACGGAAGAAAAGGACTAGCCTATACCCTTGAGGCTTGCAGCTCAACTCATGACTGTCTTTCTTCCTTCCTTTGTTGAGTTAGATGCTCGAAAATCTCCTTCAGGGTCGCTTCCCCAGAATCTATGCAGGATAATGTTGCATGGGCTTGCTCTGCAAAGATAAAGGAAAGGTTCGGTAAGATCAATAGAGGTAAGGAATACTAGGAAGAACGAGAAATACCCTTGGAGCTTCTTTGCATCATTAGAAGCTCTTGCCCGATAAGAAAGAAGTCATTTTGAAAGTAAGAAAGCTTTAGGAACCAATTCAGTGGATCCTTATCACTCGACTTAATCCTTCTTCGTTCGGGCTCCTTTCCCCTATCAATTATTTGAGACATGAAGGCCGTGAGAGGGCATAGCCTGGTTCCTGGACGACGTAGTGAAAGTAGTTTGCGGTCGCCTTTTAGCCATATTAGACGTGTGCCAAAAGGTTTTCCGGCCCGCTTATCTGGATTCCATCGTGGGAGGTGGTCCCAACCATCTGCATGTCTAATGAAGAAGTAGTCATATTTTCAGTTTTTTAACTTTGACTTCCTCTTGATGGTAGACATGAAACCCTTTCTATTATTGAAGCTATACTAGTCATCCTCCCTAGCTTTACCTGGTGCTTTCTATACAATGTGCACCAATGCAAAGACTCTAGTCATGCACTCCAGCTAGCGCAACTCACAGGTGGCAATAAACGAACAAATGTGGTGACATGAGGTAGGCACTATCTACACAATCGCCAAGTTATACTTCTTGCATTTATCATGAATGACCTTGAGAAGAGGGAAACAAAGACCGTATGCAAAGGTCGCATGGTATACCACTATGCACCCTTAGGGTAGCTTGTTTACCGTGGCATTAGGATCGAGAATCATAAACTTATAACCAGAACGGAGGAGGTACTTCTCCTCCAAGGCTGGCCATTTAAGAGTAGCCACCACTTTGGGGTTAGGAAAGTGTGCGCCTGAACCATCACTGGGGTCTGAACGACTAACCCTTATTTTACTTTCGAACCGCCACAATCTCGAACGATTGACCCTTAGTTTATTTTCCCTTCTCAGTGCTCAACTCCGAGAGGCTGAAGCTTGAGGAGCTGGCCTCACCACTTCGCTGGGAAGAATGTGAAGAGGAGGAGGAGTTACCTTTAGTCAAACTATCGGCCACTAGTTCAGGAACAGTCTTGAGCCGCATTGTCTACTAACCCTTATTTTACTTTCGAACCGCTACAATCTCGAACGATTGACCCTTAGTTTATTTTCCCTTCTCGGTGCTCAACACCGAGAGGCTGAAGCTTGAGGAGCTGGCCTCACCACTTCACTGGGAAGAGTGTGAGGAGGAGGAGGAGTTACCTTTGGTCAAACTATCGGCCACAGTTCAGGAACAGTCTTGAGTCGCATTGTCTACTTTGTCCTATCCAGCTTGTGTTCCATGATATCAGTCTTACAGCTATCAACTATATTTATTTCCCAATGATACAAAACTTTCTCCTTAATGCTAAGTATGCAAGGGGTGAATAACCGTTCACAACTAGACCATGAACCATGGGATTGTTCATAAGCAGGTCGTAGGAAATCTTTTTGGGCTCTATTGACTTAATTTTTTGGGGAAAAAAACTGCCTCCCAACCATCAATCTTGGTCAGAAGGTTTAAAAATACAAGGAGGCGGCCCTCTTCCCTACGTCTCTTTGAGCGAATTTTGCTCGATGAAAAGTAGGAGGATGGCATAGTAAAATACAAAGGGTATAGTGAAGGAAGAATGCTTGAAGATTGAAAGTTTGAGATTAAAGTTTTGAAGAGGAAGTTTGAAGTTCGCCTTGCAATACCCAACCATAGGGATCAAGGTCAACAAAAAGGTAGCAAAGTTTTTCGCTCTAAAAGGCTATTTCTCTCACTAAGCGCAACAGTGAGGGAGGGAGTAAGGTTGCCCTGAACCATCTTATACAGGAAAGGAGGGAGGTGAATCATTGCACTTCCCAAGGAGAAGCGACCTTAGAGTGAGAGAGAAGAAAACGGAGGAGGACGGTCTCCCTTCCCAAGACAAAATGACCTTCATAAGGGGAACGTGTGTTAAGAAGAGAAAACACATTAAGGATAAACACTTAGCCCCCTCAAGGGATAAAGAGTCAAACACGACTCTAGGGCGTTCACTATACTTGCAACTCCTGATGGGCTAAGGGTTAATATGCACAACCCAGACCGTTTGCTATACCTTTCGCACATAAGGGGCTGAGAGTCATACACCATGGCCTCAGACTGTTTCCTATACCCTTAGCCCTTAAGGGCTAAGGGTCATACAACATGGCATCAGGTGATCTCCTACACCTTTAGCCCATACGGGGTAAATGATCGTTAAACATGGCTAAAGACTATACCTTTAGCCCCTACGAGGAAAATGATCATTAAACATGTCCCCAAGCTACCGGCTATGCCTTTAGCCCCTAAAGGGACTAAGGTTTATAAAGCACGATGCTAGCTGTTCGCTATATATTTAGCCCCCTAAGGGTTGTACAGCACGGTCTCTAGTTCGTCTGCTAAACGGTTAGCCCCCAATGAGCACAGGATCGTTTAAGTATGGCTCTAAGTCATCTTCTATACCTTTAGCCCCCAAGGGACAAAGGGTACCTGAGCACGACTCTAGGGAGTTCGTTATACCTTTAGACGCCAATGGGCTAAGCGCCTATGCCGTCCGCTACACTTTTAGCCCCCAATGGGAAAATGATCATTAAGCACGACCCTAAGTCATTCACCATATCTTTGGCCCCTAAGGGGCTAAAGATCATGTAGCACAGCCTCTGGTCATCCACTGCACCTTTAACCCCTAAGAGGCCAAGGTTCGTACAGCATAACCATTGGTCGTCTGCTATACCTTTAGCCCCCCCAAGGGGCTAAAGGTTGTATAGCATGGCCCTAGGCCATTTGCTATACCTTTAGCCCCCAAGGGACTAAGGGTTGTATAGTACGGCCTTTGGCTATGAGTTAGACCTTAGCCCCATCAAGGGGCAAAAGCTCGCTATACCTTTAACCCCCAAGGGGTTAAGGGGCTAAGTGTCAACCAGGGTGCCGATATGCCATAGGAGGCATTGAGTGGCCACGCTAAAGGGTCCCAAGCAATAAGCTTAAGCCTAACAGTGTACATCATCACGATGTAGATGGCATATTGCACTTCCAATAACGAAGTCCTTTTCATTCATAAGAGAAAATTACATTAGGTGGAAATTACAAAGCACAAAAGCTAAGAACGGAAGAAAGAACATTAGTCACCCATTTAGGGGGAAGAGTGTAATGCCCTAACTCTTAAACACCTAACTAACATGTAAGAGGCTAGTTAGGCATATATTTCACATCGGAAGATGTTAAAGTCGGGAACATTACTATGCTATTCATTAACAGAAAATACAAAATGAATGTTAAAAGTTGTGATATATTTCTCAGTTAGAATTTGATATTTAATATGGACACCTTTTTTAATTCGATCTTACCACAAAAAATAGGAAAATTGATTTACTAGTTGAAAGGGATAAACTAGACAAAAGTCAAGCAAGCGCCAAATGTTTTTCTTCCCTCTTTAATACAGAAAGAGACATCCCTAGGATCAGACTAGGAAAAAAAAAAAAATAGCCAAGAGTCTTAAACCTTTAGTTTAACTAGCTATCACAACAGTAAGCCAGTAGCCATTCGTCGCCATTCGTCACCATCGTTGGCTAGTTCATTACGTCTCTAGTTGTTGTTCCTCAAATACAAAACGCACAAGCCTGGAGGAATGAGCTAAAGCCCAGAATGCTGTTGTACTACGATAGGCTTATGTTATTATACACGGAGTTTATGAATTACATAACCACTAAAATTCATTGCCGGTGATGTCATGTAATGAGTTAAATGAAGCAACACACTCACACACACACACACACACACACACACACACACACATAAATGAGCTGAATTGTACAACATAAATTGAAACATGTAAACTATAATATGTAATTTTATAAACTTATGATAGGTCT
>NCQV01067499.1:0-26302 GCA_002740545.1 Lophocereus schottii
CGACATGCAGTCACGGCTATAGAGTAGTATACCAACATGACATTACGGTGCTATACAAACATGAACAATATGGATACATTTAGTTGCTGAAAAGGTGCTCAATGACTGGGTCTGAAGGAACTAAAGGCTTTGCAAGCAATAAATAAATAGTGCTCAAATAGAAGCAAGGAGTTAAAGTAGGTGACAGTAAAAATATGATCATATTGGTGATTAAACTATAAGTAGAATGGATCAAACATGCTTAGAAAGAACTGCAAATCACACAATAACACACACTGGGGGTTATTATAGGCTCCATTATGAAAACAGAGAATTAAACGATTATGATTGTCAGGGTTTGAATCACCCACGAGAAAGGTTGCTCAAATGTGTTTAAAGAACTCCCCATCGACCACACATGAGATTTTCCATGAACACTCCATTACAAATCAAGAGAGTGTTAGTGGCAAAGAAATGATGCCTTTGAATGATTCAAGATAACTAGGGAAGAAATAAGTTGATGATAGGAAGTAATGGGAGCATTGATGAGGTATGGTCCTAATGTCAAGAATGACAGCTTAATCTTACTCGTACCACCCATATAGTGCCAAGTAGCACACCGTAAGCTATTGAATTACCATTATAGGATTTCCTACAGTAATTCCATCTCATATTGATTCAACCTAAAGGTATACCACGTTGCAAATGGAATTTCCCATAATAGGTTTTAAACATCACTGGATTCAATATCATGTATGTTAATACACCTCAATAAAACTCTGAAATTCTGCAGCGAAAAGGATAGAGTTCCGCCTAAAACCGACCAAAACCCAGGCTTAAAGCCTTACGACAGGTACTTAACATGAAAAATCACACTTCAATAGCTCAACGACCACGCGCTGGAGTTTATAACCCAGCGGGTATCACACTTGAAGTACACAATTGCAAAAATTTAAACAAATGAGAGAAATAAAACATACAATACAATTTCTAGATAAATAAGTGCATGCCTCACTAACACGTCACCCAAATGGTTCCACACTCTACTTTGCTAATGCTCGAATCCTAGGATATTACGAAATGATTGAATCACCCAAATGGAAATAGTTCCTCCTTATATGCCCATACATCTGAACTTATAATTAATAGCTCATTTGACTGGTCCAACATACATACCTTGATAGCTAACTCATAAACACTTGCTAGCTCACAATGGCCCTTAAAACTTTAGCTCTGATACCAAATCTGTAACGCCCCTAAAATACTAATGAAATGATTTACGAAAAACTACAGTGGAAGACTTAGTGATAGAAGGTGCTACCGCCGTCCTGATAAGGACAAGGCTCACTGAAACCATTTAATCTTGCAACTCATGTTCACAATCACAATATCTATTAAACTAAAACACTCCAAGACCAAAATGCATAATAATTCAACTTCAATATAGTTGACTTAATCATACCATATGCTAACGTGCACTCCACACTACACAAGTATATTGAAGATAGACCCAACTTGACCCTGAGGTCAATCCCAACATTCATGCTTGCTGAATCCACTGTGAGCATCTGATGACTTCCAAAAGGGCTTACTAAATAGAGAAACATGTGATACTTCATCACCTAAAATGGAAAACATGAAATAATTTGAAAATATGAGCAAAAACTTAGTACAAGCGTTCTTGTATTGTAAAATGAGCGTATAAATTCTGTTTGGGTACCCGCCTTTGCAATTTATTTAGTTCCCAATAACAATGAAAATGAAAGTAATATGAAACTGAATAGCTCATTATTATCTGGATGTGAACCTCTTGTAATGATATGATCTATACATTGGTGTGCACCTGCTAATCCGATCAAGAGTTGGCCTGAAGCCGTGCGGGTAAATGATGGGCTGACGCCCTATAAATGATAACTGCTGAGGTCACAAGTTAAATGGCAAATCGCTAATAAACTGATTCATTGATAAACTCATTAAGAGTTGTAATTTATAAACATGTATTACTTTCTGAAGATGCAGACAATGGATGTACCTTGAGTTTTTAAAAATGTCATCTGACTTGATATAAATATCGTCTGTTTCATAAACATCATCTGACTTGGTAAATTTGTTCTGACTTGATAACACTTATACATAATGGAGAACGATAACTAGGCCTCGACTTTGTTTCATAAATGTCATTGTAGGTATGTGTAGTCAGTAAATGATCCTTACTCACATAATTGAGTAAGTAAAAGTATGTGTAATAGAAATTGAGCATTTAAATGGCATATATAACTTGGGTATTAAAATATAACTTTAAAGCTAAATTAATGAAAGTAATTAAATCCAACATAAAATAAATGAAAGTAAAATAGACCATAATGAGATAAATGAGACTACAAAGAAAAAGGGCTTGATGGTGACAAATGGTAGAGTGGTTTTGACATTTTCTGAGATAGGTTGCTAATACAGATTTAAAACTCGCTGGTGTATAGCTTAGTTCAAGATAACAATGAGTACACAAGTTTAGCTTGATAAATACATTTGATATATTCTAAATTAAGAAAGTAATAGAGGTTTGGCGCCAAGAGAGATATATCTTGGTTCAAAATAGCATAAACTGTAATATTTTTGTCTGATAAATATGATTTTTGAGTCAAAAATTCTCCCCACTTCCCATATGTCATTCACAAGTCCATTAAATATAGAATTCCATAGAATTCTGCCCCAATGAGTCGTTGAACTCAATAGAAGCTATTAAGTGCACTAAACTTGGTATTTTCTTTGCAAAATCCATAATTGATTTAAAGCTCATGAACAAGCTTTCAAATTGTATACTTGTCTTCTTCTTTCTGATTAATCAAGGTAAAAGCTCTATGAAAGTGCATGAATATTCATTTCCCCATTAAATGACCTTACTTGGTCCAAAATACACAAAATGGGTGCATGATCAATCTCACTCAATCTTTATTGTTGTTCTTTACATAATTACTCAAAATGCTTCCAAAAATCACCAAACTCAAAATACTCAACCAAATTTCATGAAATCTTATAGGAAGTTTGAAAATAATATGGGTAATCTATAGTAAGTTTTTAGAATTTTCCTCTAAGTATACGCAGCACAGAAATTATAATAACAGCCCAATTCGTACCAAAGTAGGTCAGTTCACTTCAAAAATTCATAACTTTCACCCTTGACCTGAAATGGAGACCTAAAACCCTAATATGGAAAGATTAAGAAGTCTCAAAAAACTTTCATTTACAATGCAAAAATATGATTCCCACAAGAGGGGCCAGAACAAAAGTGTGTCAGTTTTGGCCTAACATGCGCAGTTCTTGTAAAATGCCCATAACTTTGTCCATAGACCTCAAATTAAGGAGATTCAAAAAAAATTTGAAAGCTAACACACGCGCCTATCTACCTACCAAAAATCATAAGTTTTTAGTGATCTGATCATTACCAGTTTAATCTCAAAGTCACCTATATTTTCTATCATTTCCAGCCCTTACTGTTTTTGCTTTCTCCTCTTTTTTTTCACATAAATCCTCACATGAAATGATTCCAAATCACGACAAACATCATCATAATCATCAATAAGAGTTAATATTAGGAAAGGATATGCAAAACAATACAAATCCATCACTTGACTTAAGCTAACTTGATTATGACAAAACCCTAACCTTAACATGCTTCAAGCTCAACCCCACCATGATCAATATCCCCAAAATCAATAAGTTTTATATGAAAACATCTATTTTGATCTCAAAAATAGAAAACATAACTAAAGCAATCATAAAATCTAAAAACACATCAAGATCAAGTTAGGGTTTGCTCACTTTGCTTAAAGAAAAGTCGGTGAAAGTGACGTTTGATGCCTGAGGGGGGTGTGGGGATGGCTGGTGGATGCCTTGGTAGCGAGAGGGTGGCTGACTAGTGGTTGAAAGGTGGTTAAAAGTCGGCTACTGCAGTTGGCCATGAGGTAGGAGAGAGAAAGGGGAGAGATGTGTGTGTGTTGTCTTACTTAGTGAGAAATAAATCAACATACTTGGCTAGTATTTAAACTTCCATAAAGTAGCTTTTTAGCAAACCATGGTTAAGTTTAAGGTTAAGTTTAAATCATGGTTAACAAGGTAAGCTTGTTGGGTTATGATTGGTTTATATGTTTTGGGCCCGGGAAGGGAAGTAAAGCGTATGCGATTGAATTTTCGCAGTTTGAAATTAAATTTTTGCGAGGATATAATAATAACAATAATAATAATAATAATAATAATAATAATAATAATAATAATAATTTCTTAAACCATATTTATCGAGGCCTACTATCAATTCACCCGATATTTAATCAATCAACGAAACTTGATTTAACTATCAATGAAACTTGAATTGTAAAATGGGGCCCAAATGAAATATCCCCAAACCAGGATGATTAAATACGATAAATGAAAGCAGAAAATTTAAATGACATAAGGTAATTTGGTAAATATATAAATTGGGTGTGATTGAATTAATGAACATGATTTGGTTAAACGAATAACCATGATTGATTAAATCAATAAACATGATTAATTGAATGAATAAGCATGATTAACTAAATAAATAAATATGATTTAAACAAATAAATATGGGCTAGGGTTTGGTTATTACAACCGTCCCCCTTAAAAAGTTTCTTCTTTGAAACTTATGATTTTGATCATGTATGCAATGCCGCCTCAAGCAGGGATAGTTGGTTTTCACTACTTTCCTCCAAAAAGGTATAATTAGCCTAAAGTGCATAGCTGCTTAATCTTACGATCGAGTATCTAGATCCTAAATGACTTCACTGGCTCGATAGCTTTGGTTTAAAATTGATATCCTCTTCAAAAGAAAAACTTGTTGCTACAAAGAAGTACTCTACTCTACTGGTTCTCTGTATTGACCACTAATAAGTACGCAAATTATTACATTTCTTAATAAGTACTCTGATACTGACTCATAAAGCCCAATGTAATGAGGACTCAGTTATCTATAATATCCAATCTCTTGACACCCTTGACTAGAGAAGCCCTTTGGAATACTTTATGTCCCATTTGAACTTTGGTTGTATCCTTCTTTGGTCAAAATGACCATATGACTCTTGTGTAGCCCTTGTGTCACCTTAGCATGTACTTGAACTGTCTCATTATTCTTGATGCTTTTTCTAGCTTACTCTAATACCGCTAATCATTGTTTGAGATTATGCCCTTATAAAAAATGTCCTCATCTGATGTTCTTAATGCACCACATGATCTTCCCTCATTATATTAGTCTAGGAATTGATAGCCACGTGAGTCATTAGGAACAAAAGAAATAAACAATGAGACTAGAAAAGATTTATAAAGGAAGGATCAACATGGGATGGTTAGAATAAAGATAACTATAAGTGTATCATGAATTCTAAAATATAATGCCACAACAATTGTGGTTTATAAATATGGATTATAAAGGGTCGAATAAATAATCATACTGTATGTTTCTATACATGATATCAATTGCTTAACAGATCCAGTTTTGGTAATAAATACAGCTGTGTTGGGTGATCGCTAGAGCTATGTTTGGTGATCACTATGTCAATGTATGGTATTTAACAGAAACATAGTATGAGTGATCACTGTATCGATTGTATATGTTTATAGCGATCATTAGAGCTGTGTTTGATGACCACAGGATGTTTTGCGGTGATCAACATAAATATGTATGCTTTTTGCCAAACATATTTATGTTGCATTTGTGTTTTATTCTAATCAAACATATTTATGTTGTACAGTTTTTAAAGAAGATACTGTTTGGTGACCAATAGTACCAGTTTTGGTGATCGTTAGAGCTATGTTTGATGATCATTACAACCATGTTTGGTGATCACTATATCAATATGTGGTGTTCAATAGAAATATGTTTTGGTTTTTTCATCAAATATATTATAAGTGATATCTTGGAAGAGTGTTACTCTATGGTATTTGCGTTTTACTCTGATCAAACATCATCGTATATATTTTATATAGAAGATACCATTTGGTGGTGGATAATTACAGTGTTGGTAATCATTACTATTATCTTTTGGTGATTAGAACATGTTCTCATACTCACACCATCTATATGTTGATTTTGGGTGAATTATATTGGTTAATATGTTTATCTTGCTGCATTTAGGGTTGGCTTTCATCAAGATAACGACATATGTTTTTATGAAGAATGACACCTAGTGTCTCATCAACAAGTCCAATAGTAGCGATCAAAGGAGGTGTGTTTGGGGTTGCTAAAAGTAACTTTGGTGATCACTGATGCTTTTTAGGTGATCAACATCTTCTTACTTATAGTTGCTTACTGATTAATAGGTTAGTTCTTGGTGATTGTTACTATTGCTTTTGCTCATAAGGACAACTACAGTTGCTGATCAATACTAATGCTCTCAGTGATCGCCAGAGCTATGTTTGGTGATCATTCTTTATATCTCTACTAAATTCAATGGTGTGAAAATTTCCATAAACCTAAAATGTGTAAAATGTTACACAATCTGTTATATAATATATACAAAATAATTTTCATTTATAAAATAATTGGCAGCATAGAGAAACAGGATAAAGATAAACCTAGTCCTTCTTGGCATCTTCCTTGACTTTGGGATAAATTGTCCCGAATTCCTTGAAATCTTAAGCCCTTTCAACTATCGTGAATCTTGCCTTGTTGCTGTCATAGGTGACTATGTCGTGACAGTAACGGGCCCTCAAAACGTTGAGCTTTACATTCTAAGGACAAAAGATAGTTCATGATGAATTAGTAACATCCTTATTATTTATATTGGTAGCAAAGTTAGTGCTCTACTGTAATGCTTACATCATTCACATTCGGTCCAGACCGTCACTTTTCTCCTTCCCTAAAGTAGCTCTCCATGTGTGTCATACAAAATATGCCACAATCTTTGACATTTGTAATTGTCCTCCATGACATCTTTGATCGTACTGCCTTTAGTTTTTTTAAGGATCTCTTGCTTAGGATGTTGTATACCCTCCAGGTACAGGTTAAGTACTTTGCTTTGCACAAATTTTTAAAAAATTACACACTATTACAATTTCAATATAATGACATCAACATAGTTATAAACAGCATAGTATTTAAAGCTCACCAATTTCACCGGAAAGTTTCCATAAGCAACCTTGAAGGATATTCTTATGAGCATGTTATTGATGATATCAAGCTTATCGTCCCTCAAGTTGTAGCAAAGCAAAAATAAATGACTATTATGACACATGGGGAAGAAAACGTACGATTTTTTTAAGGAAAAAGAATTTAAAAAAAAGACACATGTGAACATTAGTAGATACGTACATTATAATTCAACGCCTTTTTTTTTGGTTGAAGAAGCCAAGTGTATTATGGCCATTCACTGAAGATCACCCCTTACCAAGTCAACTTGTTTGATTTTGATCCATGGACATCTTTC
The DNA here is from genome assembly GCA_002740545.1 of Lophocereus schottii. Lineage (NCBI taxonomy): Eukaryota > Viridiplantae > Streptophyta > Magnoliopsida > Caryophyllales > Cactaceae > Lophocereus > Lophocereus schottii. The sequence continues at coordinate 7,419 of NCQV01067499.1, forward strand.
GAACTCTTTATCCATTACCACCTTAAAATCTTGATATCTCTTTTCGAATGAAGAGACGCTCAATGTTTCTTTGCTAAAGAAATACTGCATCGAAAAAAAATGATGTGTATTTGTGCAATAAAATTTACCGCTGAAGATAGACCATTCTTCGTGAGAAATTTGCTAAAATCGATATTTCAATCACTCAATGTTTTATTTATGATAACTAATGCAGTTCTTATCGAGCAACAAGAGAATTGTGAGGCATTTACACTTTGATCACATGATATGAAGAGTCTTCTTGGAGTGGCGAGATCCCTTTCTCTCTTCCGATCATTTAGTATGCTGGACCATACGTTGATGACATTCATCTCAAGATGCTCTCTGGCTTTAGAGTGACCATTGGCCTCCTTATCGCCACAATCGTCAAACAAATGTTCACTGCGAAATCAAAACAAAAAAGAATGGTTACACACTTACTAGTTGACCACTATCGCAAGCGCACTGGTAGTCATAGTATAGATAAAAAGATCGTCCTCAGGGACCACTGTAATCTATCGAGCTCTGTCTATCAGAATATGCTAAGCCAAATTCTAATTCAAGTGGATTCGATTCAATAATTTCTAATTTCTAATTCAAAATCAATTGAGGAAAAATGTCTAGGAATTCATGTAGTTATGAAAGGTTATTGGATTAAAATGACAAACATGTGCTTTTCTCTAAATCGGTTAATCTTGAGGAATTGCAATTGATCCAAAAATTTAGTATATTCTTTCGAAATCAACCAAATTTGCTAAAACTAAGCAAAAGTCGTTCTTTCAAACTAATTTGTCTTAATCCAAGTTAAATATCTTTGATTACTTTTTGGTCCTCCTAACATGCAAATCTCTCTTTGGAGAGTATGCAACGTTAGCTTTATCGAGCAGTCCAACAATCAAATATCACCTTTTAATTTTTCACTCAATTGTTTCAAATGTGCAAGCAAATTTTAGCCAAAAATCTACCCACAATACGATAATTACTTGATAGAATGAAATCAAATCAATCATGAAATAGCACCATTTTATAGATTAAAACATGATCCAACTACACTTTCATAAACTACCAAATCCCTAGATAAACTAAACTACTCACACATGATTAAAGGATTAAACAACTAACTAACGTTTTGGTAAAATCTGAGAGAAAGGGCTTGATTGAGAATAGCCTTCAACAAAGGGCTTTAAACCTCCTCAACATGAACCACTCATACTCAAGATTTCTCACTAATACAATAATCAAACTAAAAATCCTAAAAAGAACAAAATTTGACAAAAGAAACGACTATGCTAATGCTTCTTCTCCTTCTCTTTTTTGCTGTTCAACAACGACTTTTATAGAAAAGTTTGAGTATTTTCAGCCACACTACCGAAGGAAGACGAAGAGGCAGCAGTTTCTTAGCTCACCATGATTTGTGGCAGGTACCGTGGTTTGACCGTGGTCTTGGTTGGAACCGGTTTTCTGCTCTTTTCTTGCTTCACGGGTGTAGTATCACATGCGTCTTTGTAAAGGAGGTCAAAATACATTGATTAAGGGTCAAATACTGGGTAAAAAGGCCTAAAATCCTATAAAACATATCAAACAACCATACCTCAGAATAAATTGAGAGTAGGGGTATAGATTATGACTTAAAGCAAATAATTCCCCTAAAAATGATACAAAATAACCCTAAAATGTTGTATACATTAAGCACTTGTCAAACTCCCCCTTGCTTAAACTGTTGTTTGTCCTCAAGCAATGCAGAAACCAAAAATACACACAACCTTCTCAGGATAGACATAGGTAACATTCCAATGGTAAAGCCGATCCAAAAGTGACCCAAAAAGATGTAAAAATCATTAGCAAATAGATTAGGGAATGAAATTTTCAAGAACCTCTTGATAGACTACAATGCCAAACTTAAATCAATCTCCCTAAATAATTAAATACGGTCATGCAACATATGAAACAAGTACGATTAGCAAGGTTGGTAGAACCTCACTATAGTTATATGGTACTCATCACTCATGTATTTGTAAGTATTTACATACAAAGGTTCTCTTAACTCTCATTCCTTAGACTAAAATCTACCATAAGCTTGACAAAACTCTCAAGTTCACCATCACTAATATGCAAACACACTAGGCAATCATGATGACTTTTATACAATTCTAATGGGGTCCTGGGTAAAGGTAAGAGGGGGACAAATGTTTTGAAAATGTGGAGCTAGAAGCCATAGACTAAGAGCTAAATGCTTCCAATGCATTATACAACATTCTTCTTAAACCATTACAATTTATCAACAAAATATATTCTCAATTGTAGAGAGAAAGAGTCGAAAATTGCAAATATCTTACAATCCCAACAAGGCTAGCATTTTCTTCCTTTTTTCACTTTTTTTTTTCTACAGTTTCCTTTTTTCTCATGTTCATTTCTTTTTATCTTTTTTTTCATTTGTTTTTTTTTTCCAAAAAGGACAGCTAAAGGGAAATCCATAACAAACTTTAAATTCCAACTCTTCTCTAAATTTTGTCCAGTAAAGTAAGGAATTTATCAAAATCTCACATCCCTTCACCAAACAGCCAAAACATACTAAAAGATAACAATCCACCTTACTAGTGCTCTATCAAAATATGAAAGAATGAAACGCTCCTCTATTCTTGGTTTAAGGGTGAGATAATTATTTGGCCATAGGCTACAATAGGAGGTTCAAATCAAGAAAAATGGATATAGGCTCAAAGGGGCTAGCAAGGGATACATTACACAGCAAAGGTGGCTATTTAGTCATTGGGTTTAACAAAGTAAAGAAAAATGTCTCAATCATATTGCCTAAATGTATATGCAAAATGTGATCCTGAATGAGAATCAAAGAAAGTTCTAGAGAAATGACGTCAAGGACGTGTCCCACATGAAAGAAATATGAGACTAAAATGATAAATAGCCTCTAAAAGCTCAAAATCTCATAGGATGCCTGCCAAGGTCAAAACTAGCTTGTTAGTAAGCACATGCAAAAATTCATGTAATGACTCATGGGTAAATAAACTCGTATTCAATATGTGGTCAAAACATGGATCTTATTTCGAAAACTCATTGTCAAACATTTTATGCACAATTTGGGCGAATCAAAGGATCAAACTAAACCAAAGAAGTGTGCCTATGCTATAAAGATCATCATCAGAGGATTTGTTTGCTTTCTTTTTTAATTTTTTTAGATAGTTTTTTTTTTTTACTTTTTTCTTTTGGTGCATGGTCCTAATAACAATGTAAACTAAAATGCAAAGGACTAATAAAAGAAAAAACTAAAATGCAACATAGAATGAAAAGAAAACTAAATGCACTACTAAAATACCGCTAAACAAAATTAAAACCTAAAACAAAAACTCCAAAAACCATCACAAACAACATATACAAAGCACAAGCACACCAAACAAAATCAGGCATCAGACGCCAAATATAACGACTAACTCGTCCATGCTTGAATCACACATTGCCCTTAATGTAGGCACTTTATAGAAAAAGACAAGGGGAGTGGCATAGAGCAATCAGAAAGGAGGTTGTGGTAGAGGATGGGGTGGCTGCCTATAAGAGATATGCCAATCCCGTCAGATCTCTAAACACACCCTATAGTCCTGAAAATATTGACTCTGGTAGCAAGCATCCCATGAAGCTCATCTGGGCGTTCTTGGATAAAGTCATAAAGAGCGGCGTTCTCAGAAGCAACAAATGCTCGAAGGGAAACTTGCACCGCTTGAATGGATCTAAGGGTGTCTTGGAGATCGATATAGTAAAGAGGGGGTGGTTGAGAGAAAGAACTAGGTCCGAATTGACTACAATGAGGGGCTGGATGAGGGGTGCAGGTCGAACAACCTCATCATCACCAGGTGCCTAATAAAGGCTAGCCCACTGATCGATTGACATCAGGAAGCGGAAAAAACCAGTCCCCACGGTAAATCCAACACAAAAGCCCAGCCTCAAATTTAAAAAAGTTCACGATTTCAAAAGTAGCTTGATCAGGCCGCTCAGACCCGAAAATTATATCCTCAGGATTGGGCTCAACACCCAAAAATCTAGTAATAGCAGTCACAATACCACCTATGACTATCCTACCTTTGGTGCTAATAGCAGCACTATGCAATTGCCTGGTCAAAAACAAACCTAGGCCAAGTTGGACACTGTCAAGCATACATGACAAGAAGTACAACTCAGACAATCTTGTGATATTCAGACTATTGTCTCGAGCAAAAATATAACAACCCAAGATACGCTGCACGACTCTAATGCAGAGGTTTCTAATATGTATGCACTTCGATGAACTAGTGTTGTCCCTAACACTCCCCGAAAGTTCACCCCAAAATGCATTCGGCTTGAATTTGCAGGGGACTTGGTGGCTTTGTAAATCCATACTAGGTGGAAAACTGAAGATGCTATTAAAGTTACCTAAGTTCAATTCGTACAATTGTCCCTTCATATAAAACGATATGTACCCAGCTTGGCATTGAGGCCCTCTAGTGACCTCGACATGAAGTGTACTAAGGAAATCTAGGGTTAGGTTCTGATATGTATGCTCTTTGATTTCTAAAAAGTGTCCTATACCACCTCGTGCAAACAACCATCTAATATCATCTAACATTCCTAATCGAGCCAACAATTCCTCATCATAATGCCTAGTTGCTATAACCATACGTTCATTCAAACAATTATATCTAGCAACATGATTAGGATGTGTCAAACCAAGGGGTTGAGGAATGTTACCTTGAGCTTGCACATTGGTGGTGGCTCGGGTTGTCCTTTGAGGTCAACCTGGTACTCACTTGAAGATCTAACCTCCTTGATACTCCTTTGTCTCTTGGTGGGTGCCATTATTGCAAAAACCAAAACTAAAACCTAAATAAGAAAATTTGAAGAAGAAAAATGAAGATTTTAAGTAAAAAGAAGAAGAATAAGAGAGAGAAAAGGATGGGCATGGTGGACGAATGAAGGTGAGATGAGTTTAAAAGGGGAAGAAGAAAGGGATAAATTTGTGGAGAAAGTGGAAAGATTGAGTGAAAAGAGATGATTTTTGGGTGAAAATGAGTAAAAATTGTGAAGAAATGAGGTAAGATTGAATGTGTTTGCTATGGAGGGTTTAGAAAGAGAAAATGGAGGTAGAGAGAGAGGCTCGATTTAGAAGCTAAAGAATAAGGGAGATGAGGGGGCGCCGTGATCAAAAACCTAGACCGCGAGTCGTAGCAGTACACTATGGACCATGGGGTTCACCACGGTCCGACCGTGCTGACATAATTTTTTTCTTTGTTTTTTGGGTTGGCACCCCACGACCGCGGTGCTAGGGGTTTTGGCCATGGTGCCAAACATTTTATTCATAATTTTTTTTGCTTATTTTAATTTTTATTTCTTTTCTTCCCGTGTCTCTTTTTTTATTTTTTACAAACTATAAAAATAGTAAAAATCAAGGCTAAGGAAAGAAAAAGGAAAAGAACTTAGGTTGCCTCACAAGAAGCACTCTTTTAAGGTTAAGAGCTTGACCATTCTTCTATGCTTAGTTCGGATTAGTAAGTGTATGGACATTGGCTTTATCAATAGCTTGTCTACAAGATATGGTTTTAGTCACTATCAATTGATTGTAAATGCACCGGTAGACTCATTTTATATTTCAACAGCTCCATTGGGTTGAACCTTGGTGATCTTAAATGCTCCTGACCATCGGGATTTCAGTTTGCCCGGAAACAATCTCAGTCTTGAGTTGAATAATAGGATCATGTCACCTTTTTCGAACCTCTTCTTTATGATATGTTTACTATGTCACTTCGTAGTTCGCTCCTTGTAAATACGCAAACTCTCACGAGCATCCAACCTTAATTCATCTAGCTCGTTTTGTTACAAGAATCTTTATTCTTTGACTGCTTTAAGATCAAAATTGAGTGTCTTTATAGCCCAATATGCCTTATGTTCCATCTTTATGGGTAGGTCACAAGACTTGCCAAACACAACTGGTATGGAGTGGTGCCTAGAGGAGTCTTATAAGCGGTGCGGTATGCCCAAAGAGCGTTATCAAGCTTGAAAGACTAATCTTTGCGGGATTAACCCACTGTTTTCTCTTATATGCTCTTCAATTCTCCATTCAAGAGTTCCACCTACCCCTTTGCTTGCGGATGGTAAGGCATAGCGATCTTATGAAATATTCCATATTTTTTTAATAGTAACTCAAGAGGCTTGTTGCAAAAGTGTGTGCCATTGTCACTTAAAAGAGCTCTTGGCGTGCCAAACCTTGTGAAAGTATTTTTCTTGAGAAACTTCAGGACAACCTTAGAATCATTTGTTGGGAAGGCAAAGGCTTCCACCCACTTAAAAACATAGTTAACTGGCACAAGGATGTAAAGGTTGTTAAGGGAAGGAGGGAAAGGACCCATGAAATTAATCCCCCATACATCAAACAACTTCATCTCGAGTATGCCACTTTAAGGCACCTCATGCCTCTTGAAAATGTTCCCTATTCGCTAACGCCTATCACAAGTCATGACAAGTTTTCTTGTATCCTTAAAGAGCGTGGGCCAATAGAAGCCTGCTTGGAGTACTTTGTAATTATTTTATCTAGTCAGAAGTGGCCACCATAGGTTGAACCATAGCAATGGTGCAAGATACTACGTACCTTATCTTTAGGCAAGCACCTTCTATAAATCCCATCACCACATCACTTGTAAAGGAAAGGTTCTTCTCATACATACTGTCTTGGGGATGGTAAGGCATAGCAATCTTATGAAATATTCTATATTTTTTTAACAGTAACTCAAGAGCCTTGTTGCAAACGTGTGTGCCATTGTCACTTAAAAGAGCTCTTGGCGTGCCAAATCTTATGAAAATATTTTTCTTGGGAAACTTCAGGACAACCTTAGAATCATTTGTTGGGGAGGCAAAGGCTTTCACCTACTTAGAAATATAGTCGACTGCTACAAGGATGTAAAGGTTGTTATGGGAAGGAGGGAAATGACCCATGAAATTAATCCCTCATACATCAAATAAATCTACCTCGAGTATGCCTCTTTAAGGAATCTTATGCCTCTTAGAAATGTACCTTGTTCGCTGACACCTATCATAGGTCTTGATAAATTTCCTTGTATCCTTAAAGAGTGTGGGCCAATAAAAGCCTACTTGATGTACTTTCGCAATCGTTTTATCTGGTCTAAAGTGGGCACCATAGATTGAAGCATGGCAATGGTGCAAGATACTACAGACCTCATCTTTAGGCGAGCACCTTCTATAAATCCCATCACCACATAGCTTGTAAACGAAAGGTTCTTCCCATACATAGCTCGAGGTAGAGTTGTTTTATGTATGGGGGATAGCTTGCTAGGATATAGCAAATAATTGCTCATCAGGGAAAGTGCCATCAATGGAGAGCTCTTCACTAGGAGTGGCCTCTGGGCCTAAACGAGATAGATGATCAGTGATCACATTTGCTAACCCGGCCTTATCCTTGATCTCCAAATAAAATTCTTGAAGAAGGAGGACCTATTGGATGAGTCGGGTTTTGGAGTTAGATTTCTTCATTAAATGTTTCAGAGCGTCGTGATCCATGAAAATAATGACCTTAGAATAAATCAAGTGGGATCTAAATATTTCAAAGGCAAAAACAACTGCTAAGAAATCCTTCTCAGTCGTGGCATAATTCACTTATGCCCCATCAAGAGTGTGGCTAGCATAGTATATGGCATATGGCTTATGGTCCTTTAGTTGGCCTAGAACAGTACCCGCTACATAGTCACTTGCATCACACATTACTTCAAAAGGTAGCTCCCAATCTGGAGCTTGCATAACTGGGACAGCGATCAATGCCTCTTTTAACTTGTGAAAAGCACTCAAGCATTTTTCATTAAACCCAAAAGGAACATCCTTGATACGTAATTGGATGAGAGGTTTCACAATTTTTGAAAAATCTTTAATGAGCTGTGTTCGAGAAAACTCCTCACATCCTTTACAGAAGTTGGTGGAGGCAATTTCTTAATCACCTCCACCTTTGCTTTATCAACTTCAATGCCTTTATTATAGACAGCAGTGCCAAGTACAACCCTCTCTTGTACCATAAAATGACATTTCTCTCAATTCAAGACCAAATTCACATCTTCACATCTTTTCAAAACCTTAGATAAGTTATCCAAGCAATGGTCATACGTTGAACCATACATAGAAAAATCATCCATAAAGACTTTCATTGTGTCCTCAATAAAGTCCAAAAAATGGCCATCACACAATGTTGAAATGTGGCAAGGGCATTACATAACCCAAATAGCATTCGTCTATAAGTATATGTGCCATATGGACATGTAAAATTAGTCTTTTCTTGGTCATTAAGATGGATAAGGATTTGAAAGAATCCCCAATATCCATCTAAGTAGCAAAAATATGAATTTTTAGCCAATCATTCAAGCATTTGCTCAATGATGGGAAAGGGAAAATGATCTTTACGGGTGGCTTTATTCAATTTTCAATAATCAATGCAAACATGCCATCCTGTAATAGTCCTAGTAGGGTCAGCTTATTATTCTCATTTTTGACAATAGTCATCCCTTTTTTCTTAGGTACAACATGGACTAGGCTTACCCATGCACAATCTGAGATAAGGTAGATAATGCCAGCTTTAAGCAACTTCAAAATTTCCTTTTTAACCACCTCTTGCATGCTAGTGTTTAATCTTCTTCGGTGTTCAATTGAAGGCTTATGGTCATCTTCCATTAAGGTTCGATGCATACACAAGGAAAGATGAATCCCGTTTAAGTCATCTAAGGTGTATCCTATGGCTTTACGATACTTCCTAAGCACTTTAAGTAAAGAATCAATTTGGGTAGCATTCAAATTTGTGTTCACAATCACAAGATTTGCAGATTTGTGTCCAAGAAATTCATACCTCAAGGATGAAGGAAGAGGTTTAGCTTTTGCCTCATTGGATGAGGGCTTACTTTCATGTTGTAATAATTCCACCTTAGCAAGAGAAGGCAGAATTTATGGAGAGGCTTCCACAAGTTGAGACGCTTGGGTACTTCGGGATTTTCATCCTTAGTAGTGCTATTATTCAACATCAAGTGCGTAAGTAGTTCATTAGAATCAAGGTTAGACATGGTTTCCCGTATTAAACCATTAACCACATCAATCTTATTACACTGATTAGAAATAGAAGGAAACTTAGCAGCTTTTAATAAATTAAATTCCACATGATTTAAAAGATAATGTACCATTTTTCACATCGATACGGCACCCTGCGATGGCCAACAATGGCCTCTCAAGAATGATGGGGGTTCGAGGATCCTCTTCCATTTCTAGAATCACAAAGTCTACTGATACATATAAATCCCCTACTTTTATTGGAACATCCTCTAAAATACCCACAGCGTATTTCACAAAATGGTCCGCCAATTGTTAGGAGATAGTAGTTGGTCTTATCTCTCGTAGTTCTAAATTTTCACACATAGAAAGGGGCATCAAACTCACACTTGATCCTAAATCATATAAAGCACGATCTATAGGCACATTGCTTATTAGATAGGGAAAAGAAAAACTACCGGGATCCTTCAGCTTAGCTAGAAGCATGTTTTGGATCGCTGCACTGCATTCTTCAGTCAGAGCTACAGTTTTATGTTCTTCAAGCTTTCTTTTGCTAGACAGAATTTTTTTCAAAAATTTAGCATACGAAGGCATTTTAGTCAAAGCTTCAGTAAACAGAATATTTATGTAGAGTTTCTTAAGCACTTCTAAAAACTTCCTAGATTACAAATCGAGTTTTGCTTTAGCCATCCTTTGTGGAAACGGTAAAGGTGGCATGTAGGGATTCGAGGAAATGATCCTAGAGTCCTTAGGAACCTCATCGGCCTTGTGCACGACATCATCAACCACCTGCTTAGAGGGTGAAGACATCTCTTTCTCAGCATTTTCAACATGCTCATTCTTATCATGCAAAGACTCATCATTGGTAATCCCTTTGAGTCCCTCTAGTTGTTTTCCTCCTCTCAAAATCATAGCATTATATTGCTCCCTAGGGTTAGGTTCGGGCTTGCTAGGAAATCTATCTGAGGGTGTTGATAAAAAGATAGCTTTATGGGTAATCTGAGCTTCCAACGTCCTATTATGAGTTACAAGCACACTTTTGAGGCTAATTACTTAATATACTCATCGTGTTTTTGTTGCACCATAAGCATACTTTCCATCATTACTTCTAAGTTGGACTTTTGGGATATTTTGAGAAGGGAAAATAGGTCTTTGAAAACTAAGGGGTGGTCTAGCATTTATTGGTGGTATATTTGAAGGGTTTGGATTAGACCTGTACGAGAAATTCGGATGATTCTTCTAACTTGGATTGTAGGTCCTAGAGCAAGGGTCATTGGCCAGTTTGGGTTAAAGTTTTGAACATAGTTAACTTCACTAGGGTCTTAGAAAAAGGACTCTCGATTTGACAATTCAAAGTCACATGCTTAACAGAACCATAAATTTCACAAGGGGAAGGGGCACTAGAATTCACAGCATTAACATTCATTCGGTCCAGTCTTTGAGTCATAGCATCTATTTTAATAGAAAGTAAAGTGAGCGCATCAACTTCAAGCTTACCTCCACCCATTTGTCAGTGGACCATTGAAAATTGTCAAGTGCCATCTTCTCAATTAGGTTATAAGCTTCATCTTCAGTTTTGTTCATCAAGGTTCCTCCTCCTGCCGCATCAATAGTGGACCTTACAGATTGGGTCACACCATTATAAAAGGCTTGGATAATCATCCAATGCTGAAGACCATGATAGTGGGATAAGCACAGCAAATCTTTAAGCCGCTCCTAAGCTTCGTAGAGCGTCTCCTCATCTTTTTGCATGAAGTTGGTGATCTGATTCCTTAAGCTTGCTATTTTGCTCGAAGGGAAAAACTTGGCGAGAAAGGCTCTTGTCAGCTCATCCCAAGTGGTAATGCATCTAGATAGCAAAGAGTGTAACCAAGCCCTTACTTTACTCCTCAATGAGAAGGGAAATAAGCACAGGTGAATGGCATTAGTGGAGACTCCATTAAACTTTAATGTGTTGCACACCTCTAATAAGACTAAGAGGTGTAAATTTGGGTCTTCCAAAGGAGTTCCTCCAAACTGGGATTGTTGCTCCATGGAAATTAATGCCGGTTTGAGCTTGAAAATGTTGGCATCAACATTGGGGCAAGCAATACTGGAGGCGACCCCTTCGACTCTAGGGCAGCAAAATCTCGAAGCTTCCTTCTTTGGTCACCTCCTCCTCCCGCCATGTTTGTTGGATTCCTTATTGCTTCGCGTCTTTGTTCTTCAATCCTTTGTTTCTTCCTCCTTAAGTGGAAAGCCCTCTCAATCTCGGGATCAGGTTCATACAAGATTGAACTTTGCATAAATTGGAATAAATCCTATAAGCACTATCACCAACACTACCAATGCAATCAAACAAGAAAATAAAAAGAAAATAAAAGTGAAAGACAGTAAAATACTTAGTCACTTTCGTAAGACTAACTCAATAGTTAAAAAATATGCTCCCTAGCAACAGTGCTAAAAACTTGACCACTATTGCAGGCGCATGGGTGGTCATAGTGTAGATAAAAAGGTCGTTCTCAGGGACCAATAGAATCTATCAAGTTTATCTATCAGAATATGCTAAGTCAAATTCTAATTCAACTGGTTTCAATTCAACAATTTCTAATTTGCTAATTCTAAACCAATTAAGGAAAAATATCTGGGAATTCATGTAGTTCTGAAAGGTTATTAGATAAAAACGATTAACATGTGCTTTTCCCTAATTGGTTAATCTCGAGGAATTACAATCTATCCAAAAATTTAGTATATTCTTTCGAAATAAACCAAATTCACCTAAACTAAGAAAAAGTTGTTCTTTCAAACTAATTTGTCTTAATGTAAGTTAAATATCTTTGATTAATTGCTAGTCATCCTAACATGCAAATCTCTCTTTTGAGACGACGTAACGTTAGGTTTTATCAAGCAGTCCAACAATCAAATGCCACCTTTCAGTTCTTCACTCAAATGTGCAAGCAAACTTGGCTAAAAATCCATTCACAACATGATCATTGATAGAATGAAATCAAACCAATCATGAAATAAGCACAATTCCATAGATTAAAATATGATCCAGCTACACTTTCATAAACTACTAAATCCCTAGACAAAATAAACTATTCATATATGATTAAAGAATTAAACAACTAACCAATGTTTTAGTGAAATTTGGGAGAAAGGGATGATTGAGAATAGCCTTCAACCAAGGGCTTTAAACCACCTCAAGATCAAACACTCACACTCAAAATTTCCTACTAATACAATTATCAAACTAAAAATTCTAAAAAGAACAAAATTTAAGAAAAGGAAATGACCATGCTAATGCTTCTTCTCGTTTTCTTTTCTGCTGCTGGATGACACCTTTTATAGAATAGTTCGAGTGTTTTCAGCCATACAGTCAAATGAAGACGAAGAGGCAGTAGTTTTTTAGCTCACCACGGTCTGTGGTAGGTACCACGGTCCGACTACGGTCTTAGCTGGGACTAGTTTTCTGCTCTACTCTTGCCCCACGGGTAACATCACATAGGTGTCTATGGGGAGGTCAAAATACATTGATTAAGGGTCAAATGTTAGGTAAAAAGGCCTCAAATCTTACAAAACACATCAAACAACCATACACGAGCATAAATTGAAAATAGGAGTATAGATTATGACTTAAAGCACACAATTCTCATAAAAATTTGTACAAAGGAACCCTAAAATGCTATATACGTTAAGCACATAGTAGCAGGAAACAACAGAAATGTAAGATTTATGCGAGTACTCATATATTGATCACAAATCACATAAGTAATGATCACCCAACATAAAGATACTGATCACTAATGTGAAATTGTTGATCGATGGCTAGAAAAAACGTTCACTCGGGAAAAGGCTTCACTTATCATATAAGCAATGAATTATAATGCGTGATGGAAGAAGTAATCATTTATACAAGTAATCCCAAGTTGATCAGCAGTCATAAAATTACTTTTCACCAATCACAAAATTATTCATCACCAAGCAAATAATCATTAATCGCCAATCAAAAAACTATTGATTACCAAACACACAACCACTGATCACCAAGTGAACCCATATTGATCATAAGCAAATAACACTTGACCAACACTAGCCAGGCAAAAACACTGAAGAAAGTAACACATTCATACAAATTGAATCAAATATCCACCAGTGACAAAGATAATAGTTGAATTATATAAGCAATGAATTACAATGCATGATGGAAGAAGTAATCATTTACACAAGTGATCCCAAGTTGATCACCAGTCATGAAACTACTGATTACCAATCACAAAATTATTCATCACCAAGCAACTAATCACTAATCGCCAATCAAAAAACTATTGATCACCAAACACACAACCACTGATCACCAATTACACCCATATTGATCACAATTAAATAACACTTGATCAACACTAGCCAGACCAAAACACTAAAGAAAGTAACACATTCATACAAAGTGAATCAAATATCCACTAGCAACAAAGATAACAGTTGAATTATATAAGCAGTGAATTACAATGTATGATGGAAGAAGTAATCATTTACACAAGTGATCCCACACCAATCACAAAGTTACCGATCACCAACCACAAAATTATTCATCACGAAGGCCAATTAGAAAACTATTGATCACCAAACACACAACCACTGATCACCAATTACACCCATACTGATCACAAGCAAATAACACTTGATCAACACTAGATAGGCCAAAACACTGAAGAAAGTAAACATTCATACAAAGTGAATCAAATATCCACCAGCACTAAAGATAACATTTGAGCAGTGATCACATGACTGGTGATCACTCATCATAGACACTCAATTGTAAGGCATGACGATGATAAATAAATTGATATTTTACACAAGTGATAAAAGAAGTAACCACCAATCACAAAGCTATTGATTCCAAATCATATACCCATTGATCATTAACTGCACAATAAAATGCTTTACCAAAAGCACTACTTATCATACTAGAAGATTGATTAGAGATATTACCTGTCATCCACATTTTCAACTTTGCCGAAAACATACTAAGATATGTCTAGCTCATCTTGAGAGAGTTCACTATCATGCTTTGTCGGCCGGATCACATACAGCGAGCAATAGGATAGAGGCAGATTTTCAGGCTGTCGCTTCCTCAGTGCATTTAATGGGCCTACTTCCTCCAACTTTTTTAGCGTTCTTGTAGCACCTTTTGGGCAGCACCTCTGGTTGTGATTTTTCTGCAAGCGCACGGTTTATCGTTGTAACGTTTGTGGGTATCGTCCTCAGGGATGAATATGAAATTGAGTTACTAAGTCGTATATGTCAACCCAAGATCAAAATTAATACAAATTAAGTTGAGCTAATTACAAAGATTTAACTTAAATATGAAACTAAACTATTAGGATAAAGCAATGAAGTTGAGTACCAAACACTAACTGATACATTAGAAATACGCTGCCCAAGGAAAGCAACACCAAACTGAAAATAAGGTGAGCCACCAACACTTAGCCATAAAGGTCTTCTTATTCTGAATTCCCCATTCAGTCGTAGCTTCAGAGAAACAAAACAGGGGATGAACATAGCAGGATGGAACGAAGCAGAGCAAAAACAGGGCCTTAAACCGTGATCTCAACCATCGTTAAATCGAGTCCAACTCTTGAAGTTTCACACAATCCTTACAAATGCAACTCGGAATTGACAAATTCAAACCAAATTATATGAATTCGAAGGCTAAACCTGAATCTAAAATTCGAAATCGAAAACGAGAAAACGAAACCCTAAAATACCAAACTCCAATTAAACCTTAAAAATCTTAACCATAAACATCAAAACTGAAAGTGAATCTAACTAGAACCTAAATAAAATCTAAATTCAATACTCCCTTGACGCTTTGCTTCGACCTCCATTTGAAGCTCGCCCAAAGTGCCCCTTCGATTTCCCCTTTGAATGCTTGAAACGTTCCCATTGAAGATGATGAATAATGACGGAGTGAATGAGAAGAGAGAGGAGGTAAAACGGTTCAAGGGGGGGTGAAGCGCTATGGCTGGACCGTTTTAGGTCCTATGTTTCGTGTGCTGGTCTTTTGCGAAGAAGAAGAAGGGGAGGAAGAGGTGGGGCAGGCTTGGCATGTGAGAGAGGCGTGGCCTCACCTAAGTGATGAAGCTGCTGGGCTGAGCAAAAACAAAAGAAAAGCAAAGTAGAAGCTGGGACGGCCCAAAAAACACAAGGAAAAAACATGACAAAAAAAACGAAAGGAAGGAAAGAGAGAGGGAGCCCGAGTTTGGGAAGATGAGTAGGCCATCGGGCCAATGGAGAAAGAAAAAGAGAAAAGAGAGAGACCTAGGGCTAGGATCTGGGCCTCGGATTGGGATGCTGGTTGGACCATCCCAAGGGAAGAGGAAAGGAAAAGAAAAGGGATTGGGAGAAGGAGGCAGCTGGGGTGGTCTGATGGGTTCGCAAACTTGGGTCGGGAGCAAGGAGGCAAGGAAGTGTGCTGGCCCAGTGCTAGAATAGAGAGAGGAGAAGAGAAAAAGAGGTGGTTTGGGCTTGGTAGATTGGGCTTCTGTCTAGCCTCTTCTTTTTCTTCTCTCTTCTTGGTCCAATTCCTAATTTGAGCTCATTATTTATTTCATTATCATGTTTCCTTCTAATTCCTACAAAAAACAAATACATATTAAAATTCTAATTTAATACTATATTTCGAGCAAATATTAGATAATAAAAAGGTATAAAATATCATAATTTTGGGTTGAACAAATACCCCCACACCTAAGTTTTGCTCCTCCTAGAGTAAAACAAAACTAAAAATCCTTAGAAAAAAGAAGAAAGTCCGAACTTATTTTCGTAGGAATCACGATTGCACTTAACATGTGCAATAAGCCCTTTAAACCCCTAGGTTACTCCTAGTGGACAAGTAAGATCTCATGAGGATTTACAGAAGATATACCCACAAAATCTGTAAAACAAAACATACACAGAAACTTGAAAATCTTTTTGGGTTTTGTCTTTTCAAAAATTAATATGTACAAAATTGGGAAAAATATACACACATTCCAATCAACTAAATCACCCATGTAGCAAAGATATTAGCCTGCATATAAACAAAATGTACTCATCAAGGCTCTCTACCCCATGGATGACATTAAAGCACTAACTTTTCACCTCACTGACCATCAAGACTTGGAATACATGTCAGTGCTTGTGTGCATGTGTATCATCATCTTAGGGCTTAGGTTTACCAGAATTAAACTCAACCCTACTTAACTGATACAAGCTACATTATTGATTTAATAATATAGGAAGTAAGCTTTTTAAGTAGCAGTATTACCTAAAAGGGTAACACCCAGTTACGCATGTCTTAAATAGTAACGTCCAGTAGCACATGCCTCAAAGGGATACTTGTCATTCCAAATTTCATTCATTTTTTCCTTTTGTTTTCCTTTTTTTTAATTTTTCTCTTTCTCATGTTTTTCTCTCTTTTTTTCCCTTTTTGTTTGAATAAAAACCAAAGTAATTGTGCCAAAAATAAGTGGGAGAGCAGATCATGGCAAACTAAGACCTTAAAGACAATGAGGATGATATAAATATGGATTGGATTACACATCAATAATGAACAAATGGAGTTAGAATTAGGGCTTAGAATGACATACTGAGGATGGAGACCTAACATACACATCATGTGTATATACAAGCTAATAGTCAAAGCACAGGGAATTTAAGCTAATCAGAATAGTACTAAGCTTCCCCAAAAACAAAACAAAAATATTTTTGGATTTTTCAAAGTTTTTCAAAAATTTTCAAATTTTCATTTTTTTCAAAGTTCCCCCACCCGCATACCTAAATCACACAATGTCCTCATTGGGAGTGAAAAGAAACATAAAATACAACCAAAAAGAAATTTAATATATAAAAGGAAAAGGAGACTCAAAAAGAAAGAAAAAGACACGACTCTAAAACTCAAAAATAAAACAAAAATAAAAGACAACCATAAATATATAAAAAGAAAACAAAAATTAAAAAAAAAGAAGAGATAAAGATGAACAATTATGCCAGGTCAGGTGCAGAATTACACCTAAGCTATGCTCCAGAAATTTGCTCAAATAGAGGCATATGGAGCATCAGCCACTCCATCTCAAGCTGAAAAGTGCTACTCAACTCAAAACCCATTTGCGCACAGAGCAGCTTGTCAAACATAGAAGTCCATCTCTCAATAAGATCAACGTAGAAGAAGTAAGAAAGTTAGCGACAAGTAAAGTGCATCCATCTTATCAATGCAGCACAATTAAGGGTCCGTTTCAATTTGTCAAATAGTTGGGCCCAATCAAAAAATAGATGGACATACTTAAAATCAGCCAGTAGGTGGGTCATCGGCCTAGAAAGTATATCATCATGAATGAATGGTCTAGGCAAAATTAGTGAGTCCTAAATCCACAAGTCCTTTAAGTTCAATATGCATAGGAGTCAGGTCTAAATCAAAATGTTCAGTGATAATGGCCTCAGACTCAACAAATTTATACTGGTGAGATTCAAAAAGAAAGACAGGGTGGATGGGGTCAAAAGAAAAAGATTCGTATTTAGCACACAGTTCACATCCAAGGCCACATTGACACCAAATCCACATGAAAAAGATTCATATTCCATAGAAGAAATATCATTATTAAATTCCAATTTAGTGGGTGTAGCTTCCTTCTCTCATGACTCCTGTGAAATAGTATCGTCTAACTCATCTAACTCATGGTACTCAAAGTCAGTTGTGACTCTTAAATCTAACTCACTAGGGTTCCCACATTCATCACCCTCCTCAAACTCAAAAGAATGATGAAGAGGGGCGGGTGGGTCAGCAGAAACCAGGAATCCTCCGTGACATCCTTAAGTAAGCTAGTGTGAGGTGCAAGGTCTTGTGATAGAGATGCTAGGAAGTCCCCCTCTTACTCTACACTAGGCAAAGGAATGTCATTATTAAAATCGGGTCGAGCGAGATAAGAGGGCTCAAAATCATCATAGAGACTAACTTCAGATTTAGAAGATCCTAAACTAAAGTCAAGCTCATTACAATTCTCCCTACTTTGATTAAATTATTGAGAATATTCAGCAATTCTTACTTTCACGTTCTCTATCATTTTATCAGTCAATTCATCTATCGTCTTTTCAACACTTGTACAAGTAGCATCAATATAAGCATGAAAAGGGCAAGTAAGAACATCATGATAAGAAGATTCACAATAATCGCATAACACAGGAGACACACAAGAATAAGAGGGGTCATGTGAATTCATAAAGCGATCATGAGGGTAAGGATTAGCAAGAAAAGCAGACTCATTCGGAGTTGGGTATCCAAAATTATTTTTAGCTTATTCAAACTCGTAAGTATCGCAAGCTAATTTTTCAAAGAAATCCCAAATTTCATCTTGATTTTAACATAACAATCCTAATACACCTCCAGGATAAATGGCCTCAATATAACCCCAAGATTCAGAATTTAGGCCCACAGTAATGATCTCACAAATTTTCCATTTTTGAAAATTTTGATGCAATTGAGCACGATAATCCTTAAGTCGCGAAAGATAACTCCAAAAAAGTTCATACTCATATTGTGGGAAATTAAAAACTGGCATGCTTGAATCTAGTGTTTTTTTCAATTTTAAGAATTTTTTTTATTTTTTTGGATTTTCAAGTTTTTAACTTCTTTAGTTTTCTTTTTAGGATAGGAAATATATCTAGGATACTATTTACAAGCTAATGACTAAAACAAAAACAAAAGACTCAAATAATTAAGTGAACAAAACAAAATAAACTTACAAAAATAAAACTATGCTACCAAAATAAAAGAAAGA
>NCQV01067499.1:26440-38043 GCA_002740545.1 Lophocereus schottii
CACGAAATAGCAAAATTAAATTGACCTAAAACTAAAACTACAACTCAAACCAAAAAATGAAAATAACCTAAGCTAAAACTAAACTAACACACATAAAATCGGAAATCAAAAATACAAAATGAAAATGAAAATGAAATCAAAGCAAACAACTAAATTACGACTCGACGATGCAACCTAATTTCACAACTCCTTTCCTGGCAACAATGCGGAAAACTTGTTATGATTTTTTCACAAGTGCACGGTTTATCGTTGTAACATTTGCGGGTATCATCCTCAGGGATGGATGTGAAATTGAGTTACGAAATCGTATATGTTAACCCAATATCAAAATTAATACAAATTAAGTTGAGTAATTACCAAGTATTTAAGTAAAATATGGCACTAAACTATTAAGATAAAGCAATGAAATTGAGCACCAAACACTAACTGATACATTAGAAATAAACTAACAAAGGAAAGCAACACCAAACTGAAAATAAGGTGAGCCACCAACACTTAGCCGTGAAGTCTTCTTATTCTGAATTCCCCATTCAGTCGTAGCTTCAGAGAAACAAAACAGGGGATGAACATAGCAGGATGGAACGAAGCAGAGCAAAAACAGGGCCTTAAACTAGGATCTCAACCATCCTCAAATCGAGTCCAACTCTTGAAGTTTCACACAATCCTTGCAAATGCAATTGGGAATTGACAAATTCAAACCAAATTACATGAATTCAAAGGCTAAATATGAATCTGAAATGTGAAATTGAAAACGAGAAAACGAAACCCTAAAATACCAAACTCTAATTAAACCTTAAAAATCTGAACCATAAACATCAAAAATGAAAGTGAATCTAACTGGAACCTAAATAAAATCTAAATTCGATACCCCCTTGACCCTCTGCTTCGACCTCCTTTTGAAGCTCGCCTAGAGTGTCCCTTCAATTGCCCCTTTGAAAGCTTGAAACGGTCCCATTGAAGATGATGAATAATGACGAAGTGAATGAGAAGAGAGAGGAGGTAAAACGGTTGAGAGGGGGAGGTAAAACGCCATGGCTGGACTGTTTCAAGTCCTCTGTTTCGTGTGCTAGTCTTATGCAAAGAAGAAGAAGGGGAGGAAGGGGTGGGGTAGGCCTAGCACATGAGAGAGGTGTGGCCTCACTTAAGTGAGAAAGCTGCTGGGCTGAGCAAAAACAAAAGAAAAGCAAAGTAGAAGTTGGGCCGGCCTAAAATACACAAGGAAAAAAATGACAAAAAAAAATAAAAAGAAGGAAAGAGAGAGGGAGCTCAGCTCTGGAAAATGAGTGGACCACTAGGCCAACGAAGAAAGAAAGAGAGAAAAGAGAGAGAGCTGGGGCTGGGATCTGTGCCTCAGATTGGGATGCTGTTGGACCAGCCCAAGGGAAGAGGAAAGGAAGAGAAAAAGGACTAGGAGAAGGAGGCGGCTGGGCTGGTCTGATGGGCTCGCAAACTTGGGCAGGGAGCAAAGAGATAAGGAAGTGTGCTGGCCCAGTCCTAGAATAGAGAGAGGAGAAGAGAAAAGGAGGTGATTTGGGCTTGGTAGATTGGGCTTCTATCTAGCATCTTCTTTTTCTTCTCTTTTCTTGGTCCAATTCCTTATTTGAGCTCATTATTTATTTCTTCATCATGTTTCCTTCTAATTCCTACAAAATAAACAAATACATATTAAAATTCTAATTTAATACTTTATTTCGAGCAAATATTAGATAATAAAAGGGTATAAAATATCATAATTTTAGGTTTAACACCTCTTATGTCAATTTGGGTTCCTGGAACCAGTTGCTTATTGCTCACCGTAAGCCCTGAGGCTTCCTTTCTTCTGCTCTACGGTCTGTTTTACAGTCAGTACAATTGTCATTTTTCGTCAATACTGGTCTGTATACTCGGCTTCACCTTTTAAGGCAACCTTGCTTTCTCCCGACCAGTTTGGTTTTGACGGCCTGTGCATTCGATGCCAGCTTCTGCTGCTGCTCTGGTTGCTTTGCAGTAGCACATTTAGCCCTATGCTTGCCACATTCACCATGCACAGTAGGCTTCGTCTGTTTTCCAGCTTCATGTCTAGCTGCTGGATAGCTTAAGTTTTCTTGGCCTAGGGTTGTTTACACTCAGCCTCTAATGAGAATGCTTGTTTGCTTTGTTCTGCTGGCTCTTTAGCATTGTGAGGAGATGGTACTTTTGAGCTAGTGGTCTACTGTAGGGTTGATTTTTTAATCTTGATACACTGCTTCCTAACCTCACCCTTTTCAAAAGAAGGCTTGTCACCTTCTTTTAGCTTGTTCTCAGCTGATTTCTTTATACTTAGCTCACAGTTCACCTAGGAAGTGTTCCTCAATAGGAATCTTAATGGAGCACCCTCGTCGTCATCTTCACTACCATCATCTTCATTAACCTTAGTAGTGCTTGGATCAGGCATAGAGGTGGTCTGAGGGACTGGACTTTGGCTATTTAGCTGACTCAGTCCCTGCCTTAGACTGTATGAAGGGATGCTATCATCCTTCTTCACGATGCTATTTGGCTGATCCAGCACCAGATGCCCACGGTGGTCTTCGTTTTTAATAATGATGCTGGCATCTAAAACCAATGTGTCTCTTAGAATTTGAGCTTCACCATCTGGTTTGTGCAGTGGAAGTTTGGGGCTGAATGATGGAGCATAAAGGTCGTTGTTTGCATTCTGTTTCAGTTGAAGCTTTTGAAACTCCACGTGAGCACTTTGAAAGTCTGCAATAGCCTCCTTTATAACATCAGTGTTGAAACCTTGAGCTTTTCTTTGAGATTTTTGATCAACAGCATCGTAGAATGAGACAAACATTTCCCTCACTTCACCCCGTGTCTTTCAAAGATCTTCACTCTCACCGTATTTGTTGCACATGCAATTCATGATAGAAACGACTTTGTTAACATCTTTCTGTAATTTTCAAATCAAATAAATAAATAAATAAATGCGTATGTTGGCTTATCAGTTATAGCATGTTTGTTGATTACTCAGTCACTGAACAATCATCGAATTGTAAAAGTGGTGAACAGAAAACTTATCCCTAAAAGCATCAGTTTTGATCACTGATAATATAAGCATTGATTACAACTCAAAGAAGAATTGAATTACAAGCCGTCACGATAAAAAAAGTAAACAGTAAGTAACATAATCACCAATCATATGCAAACGGATCATAAATAATATCTCTAATGATCGCCAACCAAAGAATAACTTAAATAGAAGCAATGTTGATAAAAAATTCAACACTGAGTAATATGATCACCAATCTTATGTCAACTGATCACAGATAACATCTCTAGTGATCACCAACAAGAGCAGTCCAAATACAAGCAGTGTTGAAGCAATAAGTAATCTAATCACCAATCTTATGCCAATTACCAGTTTATATTAATTGCTATACACAATAGCAATAAACGTCAACCAAAAATAAGATAAGCAAACACTGATTTCAGTGATCACTAATATTATTGGTAATGATTACTGATCAGTAAGTACATAACCCATACAAAGATAGAAATTCAAGTTAAGTTAGCGCTGATAAGCAATTTCCATCTATATTCAATCAATGATCACACAAGTATTGATCACCATACACAATTGATCGCCATTCACACACAACAATGAAACTGCAAGCAAAGGGCATAAAGGGGGTTATTTATTACCTAAAATTATATCTTCTTTGTTTCTTTAGCATCTTTAGTTTGAGCCTCCGGTGGTTGTGGGAAATCAAATGCTTCCTCGACTGTCTCCTTACTAACAGCCTTTTCCACAATGGCTTTCTATATTTTTTGAAAAATAAACATCTTACCATATTAGACTTTAAGCATCGTGTGGAAGAACCAAAGATTTGTCCACTTTATCACTAGCACTATGCCCATTTGACAGGTGATCACAACATTAATGTTCAATTACTAAACAAACTCTGAATTAAGCAATAGGGGAAAAAAACTCCATTCTAAAATGATCACTAATTAGGCAGCTTTTGATCACCAATATTACTTCCATTGATCACAATGCACAGAAGGATTCCACTTTAAATGATCACTTGATCACCAATCAGATCTGTATTGATCACCGACAAGGGTTTCTCAAACAATTTGCAACAAAGATAAGTATGTTTTGCTTACTACCTGAATTTGAGAGCTCCTGATGTCTTCAGCAAGATGCTGCTCAGGCATTATTGGGTGTGACACATTCAGGTGAGATTCAACGGTGCCTCTCCCAAAATCATGGCTCCGGTCCTAGTCTTCTATCCTTTTCTTGATGTGCTTATTATTTAACGTAGACATTGTGGGTGCTTGGTAACAACAGCTGTTTGGAAAAAAATAGTTGTTCGGGAGGATTTTATCTGTTTTGACTAAGTCAAACAGCTAATGTGTGTTTAGTAAAGAGCTGTTTGCAATAGCTGCTTGGCTCCAAAAAGCTTTTTTTGAAAAAACTATTCCCATTAGCCTTTTGAGAAGAGATTTTTGTAAAAATTACATAATTATCCATAAGTTTGGAAAAATTACATACATCTCATCAAAAACTAATTCGTAAATAAGAGCATAAATGAAAATATACCAATATTTTTTTTAGAAACAGGTAGTTTTTACCAAATATTTTTTTCTAAAAAATGCTAATTCAAACGGCTAATATAAACAGCTAATTCAAACAGCTAACAGCTAACAGCTAACACAAATAGTTAACAGCTAACAGCTGTTTACCAAACGGGGCCATTGTAGAGAATTGTCTCTTCACTCTTCTCTTCATGGAGACAACCCTGTCTAAGTACAACATCTGCAAATACAGAATCATCAAAAAAGTACTTAATACAAGGAATTAGGTTACTTAAACAGGTATCTGCAATTGATCACTGATGCATAACTTATTAATCACTAAAACATAAGTTATTGATCCCTAGGCATTTAACTGTTGATCACTAAGGCCATGATCACTGTGTTTGCTTGTATTGATCATAAATTTTACTAAGGGATGCATTGTTGAATAGGAGAATTGACCATCAAGAAGAAGAGCGGACCATCGAAATGCACCCGTTTTGCAGCCATACTCTCCTTGTAGTGCCTGACACTGGTGATCAGTTTATCTAGTATGAACTAACACAAGTGTAGAGATGTAATATGACTCACATCCTTTGATATATTTAAGGACGGACTTGCTACAGTAGCAGTTCTTCGGTCAACTGAAAAAGCAGTTCACTAAGTATATGATGAAGTTCCTCTTGAAGCTCTCGCCCCCGTCTCTTTCTGCAAGAATGAACTCTGACATTCGAGTGACCTCCAGGGAGTTCTTTTGGAGTTTCCATTCCTTGAGCCATGCGGCATGTACCTCATCATACTCTTCACCCATCGAAGACTTGGTGATTTCAATGATTTCCCTTCCCATCAAAGGGACACCCAGGGTCGCACACACATCGAATGCTGAGACCGGAAACTTCTGCCCATTTGGAAGTCTGAAGCACATAGTGTATGAATCAATGCTCTTCACTAGCCACTTGGAAAACTTCCCTAGGATTTGCTTTAGATTAACTTTCAGGAAGGAAGTAAACCCCATTGATCTGACCACCTCAGCCTGAGCTTTGTGGAGCTGTGCCACTAGAGATGAGAATGAACGTGTAGACATTCTCGTAATGAATGCCTTCTAGTACATTCTCTTTTCACTGGCCCCTCCTCAGATTTTAAAGAACGCTCGTCCTGCATAATCTGAAGCTCCTTCCCTGAGTGGACTAAAGCAGTACCGTCGCCTTTGGATTGTAATGAAGGCTTGTTCCTCTTTTAGGTAGCTTTTACAGGTTGACAAATGGTGACCTCTTCTTTTACCTCTGTCTGGTCGTTCTCATGATTGACCTCTTCGCACCCATCAGTCAAATCATTTTCTTCTGAATCCGAGCTGTTAGAACATTCCACGTTAGATATGTGGCCTTTCCGTACTACAACATTTGATACCCGCTGCATCATGTTTAATTGCCCGCTATTTACTGGCTTTTTCTTCAGCCTGTACTCTTTCAATTATTCTGTCTTCTCCCCTACTCCTTGTTCTCCAGTTTGGTTGGGGCTTCTTGAAGATGTTCTCTTCATGTTTGGGCTTCTTCACAGATTTTCGACGCCCTTCATCATCACTTCGAGCGTTCTTGGTAGCGATCTGCTCATTGCTCTTCTTGTTGTCCTCACCTTTCACTGCACTTTTTCGTGTAGGCTCGTCATCCCTTCCCGATTCCAATGGAAATTTGTCCCTCTTTGTTTTCTTGCTTAAAGGCTTGTCAGGCTTCGTTTTCTTTTTAGGCTTTTCAGTGGGTTCTTAAGAGAGATGTTCTTCTTGTGGAAGCTTCTTCGGTGTTGCACTACCTTCAACATTTGTGTCACTCTTGCCTTTCTTTCTTCGTTGTTCATCAGTCGGGGATTTATCTTTCGATTCCTTGTTGTCATGCAAATTGGCTTCCTCATCAGACTTGTTTGGATTATCATCAACACTTCTGATTTTTCAGGCAAACACTTGGAAACGATGCTTTTTTCCTTCACCAGCACTGCTGGTACTTTTTTTAAGCCGATCCTCTTCTTCTTTCTTTTGAATCCAAAGGGATGTTAGGACTCTAAAATACAAAAGGAAAGTTATTGTGCAACATTCGAAGTTGTACTATGATTAGAATGTGTTCCTTTGACTTCTTTACTAAACAGAAAATCATTACTATATAAAAAGGCAAGTTAGTATAAGTAATACCTTTCCAATTCTTTGCTAGACAAACTTAAAGTGATAGCGTCTTCAATGGCATTTTTTATTGTTTGAGAAATTTGTTCCTCGATAGGATCATTTTGAGGCTTGCAGTAAAGCCAGAAATTAATGCATACAATATGCATAAAAAAACTATATATATAGCATACTTCAATGAACTCATGTAATGTAATGCACCCTTAATCATAGTTCAAATGATGACTACGAATCACAACCGCATTCATTGGAAATAATGAGCGTATGGTAAATGAAGCTATTTGTTATATGTACTATGTCTGTGTGTATTTATGGCAAACAAGGCACACATCTATTAATCACAAGCACTACTCATCAGCAATCATAACTGTACTGATCACCAATAACAACGCTACTTATCACCAATGAACACTTTTTTAGCAGCTCACCGATCATAGCTATAATGATCATCAATCATAACTATACTGATCACCAATAAGAACATTACTGATCACCAATCGTAACTGCACTGATCAGCAACAAGAACACTACTGATCATCAATCAACACTTTGTTAGCATATCACCAATCATAACACTATTGATCACCAATCATGAATATGTCAAACAAGGCATACATCTATTGTTATGGCAGAACGCCTAATCGCCAATCATAACTATATTGATCACCAACAAGAATACTACTGATCATCAATGATACGCTTAGTAATCATAAACAAGGGATGACTACTTTATTAGCCGATCATAGCAAGTAAAAAAATTATGTTAATCACTGAAGTAATTCCCATTGCTCGCAAACTAACAAGTCACATATGTAATGTGTGTGTGTGTGTGTGTGTGTGTGTGTGTGTGTGATTCACTTGGTGGTGGGAATAGGGATGATCACCAATCATCCCCAAGTTAATCACCAATGACAACACTAATGATCACCAATTATAATTCTATTAATCACTAACAAGGTATTGCTCACAAACTAAACATTTAGTACGGGAAAAATAAAATCACCCAAGGATTTTTAAATACATTTTTCAGAAAAATAGTTAAGCAATTTGAGAAAATCATTTGGTATTAAAAAACTCCCAGGAATTCCTCACAAGATAAGCACATATCCTAAAGGATCACTAATATCATATCTAATGATCACTAATTGCATTCCTAACAATCACAAACTACACAGACAGTATGAAAATTAATTATTGGACAGTTTTCCCACATTTTCTACAGGAAACATTCAAAGTGTCTTAGAATTTGAATTTTTGTGAAATAACGTGCCGAGATTCATCAATAGTAAAACACATATGCAAGCCGATCAGAAATGTTATACCTAATGATCACTAAATATTCAACGATTGATCAGAAATTATGCATGGTATCTACAAATAGTCACATAATATTTGAATTACATTTTTTACCTCTTTGAAGGTGAGTGCTCTCTAGTTCCGTTGCTTGTTTCTTAAACTTTGTATGTGGCCATGGTTTCTCGATACCACCCTAAACAAAAGGCAAATGTTTGTCAAACGGAAGATTTGATAAAATTAACTCCTTCGGAAATGCACTATATCAATAAACTTCATGAAATTGTATAATATTATCAGAATAATAAATTAAACGTTGAAAAAAAGGAGATTCGTAAGTAAAAGATCGACACCATGCTAAGTGCATTTCTATGAACCAAACGACACCTTTGTAAGTTCAAAAGTAGAGTTCAAGTTTTACAAGTAGGTGTGAAAGTATATTTTGGAATGTAAATGCACAATTAACTAAAGATAATGTAAAAATCGAAGAACAATGCATAAAAAACAAACTGAATGTACTAAAATCAACTACCAGAGAAATGGCACACAGAAGAAGTCAAGACTTTCACCTTCGAAATGCAGAAATGCTTCTAAGAAGTTCAAGGATTTCAAGGAAGCTTGTTTGATTTCAAATTCGAAGTCTAAGAGAGAGTCTCTTGAGAGAGAGATAAAGATATTACGAGACAGATGGAGATAGTAAAAGCGAGGGAGGGAATAGTAAAGCAAGATTGGGAGGCTAAGAAACTGAAGAGTCTCTTGGAAAAATTTTAAACAATCATTATGTGCTCTTTTTTAGAATCCCCTTTTTTATTTTCTTTTTTTGTGTGTTATTTTGGTGGTTATATAAATAGAGTTGGTTGGTTACCTACCATAGCTAAGAAAATATTCATAACGTGTTTTTCAAAATATTCAAGTGCGGTTTTTTTTCTTTCTTTCATGTAAGACTAAAAAATGAAAATATTCACTATAAAGAAAATGCATGGTATATAGCTTGAATCATAGGCATACTTGATTGGAAATTTGATCATTAATGAGGCATGCTTTGATCACCATTATTACTCTATCTAATCACTACACTACGTACTGCTGATCACTACACTATGTACTGCTGATCTCCCTGTTGGAAGCAACCCATTTTTGCGAAGTCCTACCAGTATCTGATGACTCCATGAATTAATCACTGGCGTTATTCCATTTGACCACCAAAGATACATGTAATGATCACTGAGTGGGCGTCTCAGAATGATTAGTGAGTGATGTGTGAGTGGTCACTAATATTATCCCTACTGATCACTTATCTTATACTTGTTGATCACTAGATATTATTATTAGTGATCACTAATTTGATGTTTATTGATCACTAACAACATTCTTACTGATCATTGAATTTACATGCATAGAATTATAGCACTGGCTGAACCAGCAAACAATATTATAAAATTTTATTACTAATGTTATGCTTATAGATAACTAGCACTATGTCATTTGCTTAGAAAATTTAAAATGGTTGAAGGAAAAAAGGAGAGATTGAGTTTGACACAAAAACTAAAATTTATGCTTATAGATAAGTAATAATATGTCTGTTCCATGCAAAAACCAAACTCTAATCGATGGAGGGAAAAAATGAGAGGATGAGTTCAACTGCATACTAATCCAAGCTCTACTGATCACTAATTCCATAACTTTTAATTACTAATATTACTTGTAAAGATCACCAGAAAATACAACTATCGACAGGAATGTTAATAATCACATAAGTACTGATTAGAAATAATATATCTATTCACAATAACCAGGTATTCTGCACATTTTTAACTCATACATTGTCATCCCTGTAACACGTCTATTAGTATTAATGACTAGCACTTAGAATACAAGCGATGCAAAGCTCTGCAGCAGCCTCCTTCATTACAGCATTTGCTTATCGCAGGCAGTTCATCTAGACTAGCCTCTTGCTAGGATTGTTCATGTGCAGCAGCAGCATCACAGAACAACATGAACATTGCCCTTGCTTTAGCTCGTATGCTCTCAAGCCCTTCATTGCGCCCGTACTTGCTTATCATAGAATCCATGGCGCTGATAAAATTATTATAAGCAGAAGCCAACTCCTTGGTTTCGAAAACCGTCTTATCTGCATCCATCTACATTTTTCAAAGAAAAAAAAGTAAAAACCAAAAATATATATTCACATAGATATGTTAGTGATATTGATCACTAATACCATGACTATTGACCATGTACTAACACAATCGTGAAATTGGAAATTGATGAAGAGAAAACTGACATAAGTAATATTGGTGATCACTAAAATTGGTGTTTACTTAGTTGAGATTTTCATTCCCATTAATATGAATCAAAATATCAAATAAGTAAGTACCAATTGAAGTGATCACTAATATTATATATAATGATCACCAAAAACATTAGCGCTTGACACTTTTTAGATAATCTGCATAAAGACAACCATAAAAAAAAAAAAGTTAAGTTAGGTGATCATTGATATGTATCTCTATTGATCACTCATCACATAAATAGTGCTCAGAAATAACACATCTACTGATCACCAATAGGATGTATTATGCTCATAAAAACATATACGCTTTGATCACTAAGAATATTACTATTGATCACTAATGCTATTTTTAACACATACATTTTGAAACAATGGAGAGATCAACTTGAATTGCATACTAATCTAATTTGTACTTATCACTAATTCCACAACTTTTGATCACTAATATTACTTCTGAAAATTCCTAGGAATACATCTATTGATCACCATGTACAGCATGACTTTATTGGAGTGTTAGGAGTAACATTGAAAAAAGCAATGCAAACCATCACTACATTAAATCAAAACATGAATAATGACACATGTAATAATCACCTAAAAAAATGAGAATGCTTTGTTTACTACTCAACTTCAGTCGCCCAGTTGTCTTCAGGAGCTTGCTGCTCAACCTCCGTTTGTTGAGTAAGATCCAGTGGAGGTTCAACAACACCCTTCCAAAACCTTTGCTTTTGTACTCAGCTGCTATCCTTCTCTTGATTTCCTCATTAGTCCAAATGGACATCATTGGAAATTGTCTCTGCACTGGTCTCTTAATGAAAACAACCCTGTCTAAGTACAACATCTACAAGTATAAAAAGATCAAAAAAAAAAAAATTCTATTAGTACATGCATTTTGGTAATCTACACATATATGAATAGTTGATCACTAATCAACAAGTTGTTGAGCACTATTAGGGTAATTATTGATCAGTAACACATTCTGGTATTGCTTTTTTGAATTACCACTGTCTTTCGTCGTATTGTTCACCAATTTTATGAAAGGGCTAGGTTGTTGTGTAGTAGAACTCACCATCAAGAAGAAGAGCGAACCGTCGAAGTGCATCCCTTTTGCTGACTTACTATCCTTGTGCTGCATCACACTGGTGATGAGCTTCTACACTGCAAACTTGCGCCAGTCTAGGGATGCAATGTTATTCACATCCTTGATGTATTTGAGGATGGACTTGCTGCAGTAGTAGTTTTTCGGTTTGCTGAAAAAGCAATTCAATAGCCATATGATGAAGTTCTTTCTTGAAGCTCTCGTTGCGTCTTTTTTAG
>NCQV01067500.1:3561-15784 GCA_002740545.1 Lophocereus schottii
TATGACAATCATGTCATGAATAGTCTTCAGTGACTTTGCATCTTTACCTTTGACAGAGGACCCCACAATCCTTGTTAGAGCGATTTGAAAATCAGTCTTCTTCCAATGTCTTAAACCATACCAATTGAATATAACTCTCATAAAAAGAGAGACTAATACTCCCATAACAAGGTAAAATAAAGCTTTTACATATTAAAAAGCAAATTTATTTTTAGAAAAACTAGTATTAAACTACCGATTGGCACAAAAATCAATCAAAACGAGGCTTACCATTGATAAAAGCATCGATGACAGCCCTTTCAAAGGACTAGAGGTATGGTGCTTGAGATTGTTTATAATGTGCTATACTTAAAGTTCCTCCAATCCAAGAGTATGTGCAACCACTCAGTCCGGAGGAGCTTAAGGAATGGAAAGATTCGGGTGTGGGCCAGTTTTGTGCACATAAGACACTTCTCTTTTAAGGAGGTTTGGATTATAGTTAATATGTTTTAGAGGAGCAGGACCTTTGTTATAGTTAGGAAGAAGGGCCAATTCTTCGAATTTTGATGTGCAGATCCACAAGGTCGAGACACAATCATCTAACTTGAATCAATTGCTATCAAAGGCAGTCTTCTTGTTCTCAGATGTAGCCCCACTAATAAACTGACGTCAAGGTGGAGGTTTAATGATGTTGTGTTGTCGATGCAAATACATAATGTAACCCCCTTATATCATAACTCTACTACAACCCTTGGATTAGCCAGATTGGTTCTGTGAACCATTGATGTGGGATTTTGTGGGGGAATGGAGCTTAGCAAAGACTTTCTTTGAGTTCTTGGTAAAGTGGACATCATTGATTCCTTAACTCTTGGGCTGACGTCACAGATGGAATTGACATATTTTGGGCACCACTTAGGTATGAGAATGTTTTTCCTGTCTACAACCGTTGTAGTAAAATTAGACATAGGGAACACACATGTTCTACTTTCGCATCTATAGTTGCTCAACTCTTGGAACAAAAATATGCTACCTTTGAACTTAGACAAGCCCCACTTGCGCGTAGCTCCAAAGGACACTACTTTTCTAACCGAGTATGGGCTTTCCCAAATACTCTGAATTATTTGACTTTACGAGTGGAATTGATAGAGCCTGATTCCCTTGACTATGGTCCAGCCCCTATATATGGTTACAGTGAAGGGCCCTCTAATGGGGATTCAGTTAGGAGCCAAAGTGATGGTGGCATGGGGCCTAGACACCAATTAGATAGTGGCCCTTTTGTTAGTTTTAATGAGGGTGTTGGGCTAAGCCGTCTTTCTAGTTTATCTCATTCTCGCTTCTCGTCTTATAATTCATCTACTTCCAACCAAGGACATCGAGGTAATTCTATGCATGAATAACCGATAGAAAATCATCATAAGGGGCTCATGTCTGTACACAGTGGGTATCTCTTTACATATAGCCCATACTCGTAGAATTTTGGCACACGTACTATCCTCCGAGTAGAGTTGTTGGACCAAGTTAACATGCCTCTGAATGGTAGCCATGGAAAAATTCTAATGTTGCCTCTCATTGAAATTATCTAAAGGAGCTGAACTTAGATAGTATGAATATTAAATTTCAATGGTTCTTTGCCTCTAAGGTGCTACAAGTGAATGGGGAAATTTCTCTACACTATATGGAAGGAATAGACCAGTGTTTGGGTACAGGAATACCACATACGCATGGCTTGAATCAGATAACTGAGGTAACCTTCTCTGACCAACACAACTGCCCAGCAGAAGTGAGCAGAATTTTTGAGGTTGTATGTTTGAGAGTGTGGTGTTGGGCTTACCACGATAGGTTTAAGCAGACATGTCGGGAATCGACTCACCCACAATGGAGCACACTAGAGGGAAGAGAAATCGAGAAATGGATGCCACATGTACGATAAACCCAAACATTGCTCTTGATTATTGCAGTCTACAGTTTAATAGGTATGATAATTATGTTTTCAAAATATCCACCAAAAGCAAACTTCCTAAAATGGTGGAATTAAGTTATGTTTCTATAACTAACAAGATATCAAGTTATATGGTTTTCAATTTATATAGTGACTTTATTTTTCAGGGTGAAGGTAATAAAGGGGGCCTCGGTTCAGCCTCTGATGGAGCCATGAAGATATGTGCTTGGAACTGTCAGGGAGTAAGGGGCAATGCGGATGGCCCTACAGTTCCTGTTTTGGTCAATTCGGTCTGCCTATATCATATTGATGTTTTTTTTTTCTTGTTTGAAACAAGTACTGATGAAAAGAAGGTTAGTAGTAGGCTCTATATTTTGGGATACTCTAATACTATGGGGGTTGAACTAGATGGGCTTGCACGAGGTATCCGGATAGGTTGGAAATCACAAATCGTTTTGGACGTTTTGTTCAGTAGTTGAAATTATGTGTTTTGTCATATACAGGGTATGCAAAATGATAAATGGGTGTGTGCTTTATATATGGTGCACCTGTTACCCGGATAGACCTATTATTTGGGAGGTGATATGATCCTCCTTAAATTCTTTTAATCTACCTTCTCTATTAATTGGTGACTTTAATCAAATTGAATATTATTTAGATAAACCAGGTGGGAGTGAGAAAATAAGAGGATGTGAAGATTTATGAAATGAAAGATGGAGTTGGGGTTTCTTGATTTACCATTCATAAGAACACAATTTACGTGGTGTAACAAGCAGTTTTGCAGGTGACTTAATATTTGAAAGATGGGATCAAGCATATTGCAACATTGATTGGAAGAATATGTTTGTTGATTCATATGTTATTAATTTTCCTATTGTTGCTCGAATTGAGGTCCTACCATGATAATCATCCAAGAATGCATTACATTTACAGGTGAACCATATAAATTAGAAGCCTGGTCTTTCTTTCGGGATGAGGTGAGAGAAGGTATTCAGAAAGTTTGGATTTAATACAAGACTCTTTTATGTATTAACTAGTGCATAAGCTTAAAAGCAGCAAGCGATTTTCGTAGGAAATTGTGCCTAGAGCAGAAATGTAAACGTTAACATTATGGGAAAACCTTTTTGGCTGGGCTGAGTATTATTTAAACTCTCTTATTTGGGATAGGTTGAATTCTCATGCTATCCTCTAGTATTGTAATTCGTTTGAACAGATTAATTGTGCCCTTTAGATTTGGCTACTGATCAGAAACAATGCAGTAAAGTGCAATGGAATGTATTAGGCAATAATATGACTAAATTTTTCTTTAACTATGCAAAAGAGAGATCTACCATAACCATTTTTGTGAGTGTAAATCTAGTGTAGGCATGTGGATCATGGATCTGAAGGAGCTAGCCAGTCAGGCGGTTCATTATTTTCAAGATCTTAAATGCTCCCATCGAATAATGATCAATCCAGGGCGAAAGCAATATGTGGGGAGCTTTTTTTACAGCTTTCATAAATGTCTTTGACAAATTGACATTGATTGGTTGTCCCAGCTTTTTCAAAGGACGAAGTGCAGAGGGCTTTCTTTGGAATGAATGGGCGGAAATCTCCTAGGCCATATAGAATCCCTGTACTATTTTATCAAAATTTTTGGGATATAATTGGATTTGATGTTTTTAAGGCCATCCTTGAATCAGTACATTCAGGAAGGCTCTTAAAGCAAATTAATCATACGTTTATCTATCTAATTCCCAAAGTCGTTAGTCCGAAATCTTCAGCTAGTGTCGTCCAATCAGCTTATGCAAAGTCATCTATAAAGGGATTTCTAAATGTATAACTAATTGACTTAAAAAGGTCATGTTGTCACTAATTGGTCCACATTAGAATTCATTCGTGCTACGGAGACTCATTGGAGACAGTTGTCTATTGGTTCATAAACTTCTCCACTACATCAAGAATAAATGCCACGGGCCTCCAGTCATAGCTATTAAGGTAGATCCCAATAAGGCCTATGATTGTTTGGAATGGGATTTTATTGATGCAGTACTGAGGCAAGTCAGGTTCCTGGAGCTATGGATCTCCTTAACCTTGGAAAGCATCTCAATGTCATTGTATACCCTTACTTATTCCAATTACATCTCAATGTCATTGTATACCCTTACCTATTCCAATTATCTCTACTACTAAATATAATTTTGTTACTTATGATGGAAAGAAATCTACTCTTAATCGAAAAGTTAAAATTATCATGAAAACCCCTACTTCTTTCTATTAGAATGTGACTGTTATGTTGATCATTCCATTAATGATGAATTTTATCATATCTTATTAGGAATGAATTTCCTAGACCAATTTACAACTTATGACATAAAACCAACCCAAATCACTTTAGTTGATAAGAACAATATAATAGTCCTTGATAGAATTTGAAAGAGCTTCCCATTCATATCCTTACATATATTGATGTAACTGTAAAAGAATTAGATATTACCACAATAGCTCTAATAGATATTGGATCAGAAGAAACCTTTTTTCAAGATTTCCTATTATCCAAATGGAAAAAATTTCCATCTAATTGCAAAATCAGAATTAAAGGTGGTCATCCCATAACAACAAATTTAGAACTTGTACAAAGTAATGGATCAATCATTTTAGGCAATAAAATCCTCAATATTCCTCTTGTATTACAATATAAGTCCAGATATGATATTTTATTAGGAAATGATTTTCTTAAATAATTTGCAAAATTTACTCAAACACCATATGCAGTGTCTCTCACTACCAAATGTAGTCATACACTTAAAACTCTAATACTAAAATACCCTTACAGAGTTCGCACAAAGTGTGGTGGATAGGGATATGAAAAAGTTGCACTCTTAACTCAGCTCCAAAAACCAACCTTTCAAGTGCATATAATAAAGAAGGAAGATCTGATTAATAAGCTAAAACAAATTTCTTCTGCCAATCCTTTACAATTCTGGAAATCAAAACACCATAGAGCTAAGATAGATTTAACTCAAGTAGTTCATATTAAAGAAAAACCAATTCTCTATACCGCGGAAGATAAAAAAAAATTTCTATACAAATCAAAGAATTATTAGAAAAAGGCTTAATTAGACTAGCAAAAGGAAGCTATTCATCGCCAATTTTTATGGTTATGAATGAAGAAGACAAAAGAAGAAACAAAGCTAGGATGGTCATAAATTACAAAAAGCTCAATCAATTCACAACGACATATAATTATTTCTTACCTAATAAAGA
Organism: Lophocereus schottii; assembly: GCA_002740545.1. Lineage (NCBI taxonomy): Eukaryota > Viridiplantae > Streptophyta > Magnoliopsida > Caryophyllales > Cactaceae > Lophocereus > Lophocereus schottii. The sequence goes on from NCQV01067500.1 coordinate 8,726, forward strand.
AGTCTTGATTAATATTGTAAAAAATAAAAAATATTTCTCAAAATTAACTTTAAATCGGGATTCTAGCAAATTAAAATGGAATAAGATAGCATAAAATATACAGACTTTAGCACTCCCCAAGGATTTTACGAATGGATAGTAATGTCGTTTGGACTAAAAAATGCACCTAAAATCTTTCAAAGAAGGATGGATAATACGTTTAGACATCTTAACTCTTTTCTTGTGGTTTATGTTGATGATATTTTAATAAGTTCTACGACACTTGAAGAACCTCGAGAACAATTTGTAGAAACTACAATAGAAGAAGGTATATGTCTAAGTGAGAAAAAAGCTACTATAGAATAAGAAAAAATTGAATTTTTAGGATTTGAATTAGGATCTAACGGTATATCTCTACAAAAATCATATTTCAAGAAAAATAATGAAATATTCGAATGAATTAAGGACTAAAAAGCAAATTCAAGCATTTTTAAGATTACTTAATAATGCTAGTGCCAATATTTCTGACTTAGCAAAAAAAAAGAAAGATCTACAAAGTTTGTTAAGAAGGAATAATACAAAAGGATGGAGTAACTATCATACTCAAATAGTTAAAAATCTTAAAGAACCATGCAAAAATTTACCACAATTGAAACTACTTGAACCAGAGGATAAATTGATAATGCAAACTGATGCATCTAATAAACTCTGGTCAACAATATTAAAAACTGATCTCAACGAAACATGTGAATATCATAGCGGAACTTTTTCTCAAACATAAGCAACTTATAATACAATGGAAAAGGAAATTTTAGTTGTAATACGAGGAATTAAAAGATGGAGATTATTTATTTTATCCTAGCCATTCAAAGTCTTAACTGATAATAAAGCTGCAACTATATTTTTTAAACAAGTTTTAGATAATAGACCTCATATGAGAAAACTTCATAGATTAAAAATCTTTTTATCTCAATTTAATGCTGTTTATGAGCATGTTTTAGGAAACCATAACTTTCTTGCAGACAATTTAACCAGAGAAGCACAATATCTCAATAATGACAACTCCAGAAAAACTTAAAGAGCTTGAAGACATTACCATTAACTTCAACGAATACCTGTGAACTGTTACAGTGAATTTAGAGCATCTAGAAACTGGAGTTCAAGATATTATTACAAATATTCGAACTGAAATTGACAAATTGGCTAAAGGAACCATAGAAATTATCAGTGATGTAAGGAAAGATCTTGAGCAGGGATGGACTGTCATTACAGGACTTCTGAAAACTATTACTTCTCTGAGATTGACTTCCTCAGCTTTATCACCTCTGATATCTACTAGTTCTGCTAAGCTAATAATTTCACCAACTATTCAAACTACAACTTTAGCCTCTGCTGAGCATAGTTCAAGCTCTCTATTTCTCGAAAAAGATAAGAAAATATTAGAATTCAATGCAAACTATTATTAAAAAGAACTATACACTCAACCACACAAACTAAAAGATTTGTTCTTTTTGATATCTTTGATCCATTCCTTTCAAGGTATTACAAGATTACTCAGCAAGTCTACTAGAACCTAAATGAAGCTTCACAAATTTTTTACAGTAGAGGAAAATCTTTATTTGCTTGGCTTACAGCTTGCACTGGAGCAAACCCAACTATCATTTACCAATTTTATAAATTTGGATATATTGATCTCGTATATCCAGACTCTAAGCTCACAGAACTCTCACACTTCCCAACTGAAATAATCAAAACTCTGAAAACTTTCAAATAAGACCCTATTTTTTTGAAATTCCATAATATTCCGCCTGAGAAGGATGTAGAAATTGGAACAATCTATCCCCGAATCAGCATTATTCAAGTCAGTTACATCTCAGAAAACTTTCAGCTAAATATTGAAGCTTCTACGAAATTTGATCCAATTCACTTTAATGAATCATGGATAAACTATAGAAGAACTAGCGGAGCTATAACTGTTAAATGTCATGGAGATCGACTTTATGCATCTAGACTAAAATGTTTATCATGAGGAACTGACCTGTCCTCATCACAAAGGAAGGAATGCAAGATGGAAAATATGACAATGAACTTTTACAATTTCTTCTTCAACTAGAATACGAGAACTTTCAAGGATCAAATACTATTAGAAGCAAATTCACGGAACTACTCAAAAAAGAAAAAGAAAAACAAGCTTTACTGCTAACGTCCAAGATTTTACCTTGAGAAAGCAAGATGTAAAGCCCAGATCTTGCCGACAACTACACCGCTGTCACTCTACAGAATGACATCCTCAGAAATCTCAAACTTTGGATCCTATTACCAAGCGCCAGCTGAACCATTATTGCACTTGTCGAATTCTACAGAAAGAAAAAGCAAGACAATCAAAGCGGCGGGACGACGACATTATGTCAATTGCCAAGTCTGTTTGGCATTATGACTTTATCTTTATGTCTTTATTTGCAAGTTGGCTAGTTGCTAGAAAACTGTATTGTAAGCAATAATAGAGGTAGAAAGATCCCCTCTCTTTGAGGTTGTATAAATATGTAGCCCGAGAAAGAACGGGCTAGAGGCAATTTGAGTGAAGAAAATATCATTTAAAGAAGCATTCTGCTCTCAATGTTGTTCTAAATTTTTCCTTTAAGAAATTAGTATAATAATAAAAAGAACTATTTAGATACTCTTGAAATTTTATCTCTCATTTAAGAGCTCGAAGTGAGAGAAAAAATTAGAAGATCGACGTAAGTCCAGTAAGGCCTGTGAAGGAGAAGGGCATGACGGTAGATTTGACGATTTTGTATCTAAACAAGAGATTCTTTTACAGAGGAGGTCTAATTTCTTAAACTTCTAATGATTTATTACGCTGAGAGTGCCATTTTTATCAATAAGGAATCCGTTTTATCTATTCTTTGTTCAAATATTAATATCTTATCAAAAAATTTCAAACTTTTTTTAACAAAAAGTTACCAAATCCGTGTTTCAAAGGTATTAGAGCCCACTAAATAATTCTACATTGACTAAGAACCAAACCAAACTTTTCGTTATCCCATTCTCATTTACATGCACCAGCAAATCATTAATAGCTATTCTAATAAAATTTTAAATTATGAATTATCCTAAAAATAGACTACAATCTAACTGCAGATTAAATCGAGAAGGTGATTATTTGGCAGACCAAAGTTTTAATTTACCAAATCTAAAATACTATACACAAGAGCAAGCTTGTGATTATATGAGATCTTTTGATTTTACGATTAGAAGTATAAGACAAAGCTTATTTAATCACTATAAAGCTAGACTAAATTATCTGTATACTCTACCGGAAAGTATACATCCAATCACTATAAACTTAATAAAAGATAACAGGCATTATTAGAATTAATCTTGGAATATACTGTATGTTTCAACCAAATAAACCTTTAAACGAATCACAAATAACGTATTTCACAGATGAAGAGAATTAAAAAATAAACTAAGAAACAAAATTAAAAAGCGAATGACATTTTCGTAAATTGAAAAAGGACGTTCATGGAAATTCGCTAGAGATGAACAAACGAAACACATCGACTTTGACCCATTCGGCCAACCCTACTTTGGAGCATGCACTTCCCCTCTTTCTCTCTCTTTTCTGGGGAAACTTTTTTCTCCCCTCCAATCTTAAATCCCAATCGGCTAATCCGGTCCAGGCTTTGAAAATACGAGTCGAAGGCTCCGGGTTGTAGCTCGTTCAAGCCATCTGCACCACAGGCACAGGGCGCAGGCAACATATATGACGTCGCAGCCAAAGGCCAAAATCAAACCCACCAGCGGGAGGGAAATGAAATCCATTCAAATGAAATAAAAACATTCCCAATTAGCACACAAGCGCCTTTTTCCACTTCTTTGTTCATTCACTCCACTTCGTCTTCCTTCTGTCTTCATCACTTTCTTTGTCCTACCTGCACTGCGGAGTTTTTTTGTCGGATTCGCCCTAAATTTCTCATTTCGAGTGAATTTTACTTATATCCACTATCGGTACTTCGCTGAATCTGCCTTCCCAACACTTTTCGCCGTTTGTTCAATTAGGTATGTCTTTTTAATTGAAATCAACAATGTATGAATCTACTGTGTCATTCATCGCTTTGATTTTCTCAAATTGCTTCCCATTTGATTTTTCCTTTGACTATCGTTTTAGGGGGAATTGCAACGTAGATAACCATAGGGGAGAGAGTGATAGATTTAGTGATTGAGGGTTTGAAAGCAATCCTAAGATGTTAAATTTACTTTGTTAGTCTCGCTATTGGTGAGGGTTTGGTTAATATGATGTTGATATTTGAATAACTTTGTGTTTTTGTACGTGCTATGTTTGTGTTTTTGTTGAAATGAGGGTTCAAGAAACCTAATTTTAGACTGTACTATCCGGCAGGGTGGCTAGCTATCTGGCTATCGTATTGGATCAGTAGCATGGCTAAAGTTGCCAAAGTTGTAGCTGCACCTGGTTCTTTACCTTCAGATTCACTGGATTTTTGTGGAGGTGCAATGAAGGCTCGTCCTGTGGTCAAGAGGAAAACTCCTTCTGAGTTAAGAGTACGTTCTTTTACCCTTTAATAATTCCTTGCTACGTGCTTTTGTGGGTCGCCAAAGCTCCCTGCTTAACTTGGAGATAATGTCTGTGATTGTAAATTTATCCGTCCTAGAACTTGGTCTTCCATTAGCTGTATTTAAAAAAAAAGATGTAAAGAGTAAACCTATCAATGTGAAGTCTTGTATTGAATTTCTGTAAATGAAGGGGATGACTGTATGAAAAGGAATCAGCCAGATTTGCTTAGCTGTTCTGGGCCTATAATATATTGTCGATCAGGAACTGCGGCCTGCAAGGAAAAAGAAGAATAAACAGTTGGTTGAAGGCTTTAAGCTATTTCTGGTAAAATTTCCCCTGAGGTCTTATGGTAACTCTCCCTCCCTCCCTACATAGGCCATCTTTGTGGATGCATCTCTTGGTTAATCCACTGCAAAAGTAATGAATGACTTATTATTGTTTATATGATAACATAAAGGAGTTATTAATGTGGTATTTTACTAACGCTTTTGCTTCATAGCCAGTTGGTTTCAGAGAAAACTGATGGGAATCTTCCCTTAGTTTAGAATCAGTTTCCCGTACAATAATTTTGTCAATAACCTGGAACATTGTTTCTTGCTATGGTTTCTCTGTGACAGGGAGAGCAATTGAAGAGAAGAATTGCAGCTGAGGTTGCACATGAATCTCCTACTCTCCTTGAGTATGCTTCTTCATCTACTCCTAATAGCTACTTAGCTTACAATTTCTTTGTTTTATTTTCTTCTGTTTCTCTCCTTCGATCTCTTCTTGGGAGGCAGGGGCAGACGGTGTGTTGAGAGTATTTGAGGTCTTCTGTTGCCTAGATCTAAGACTGATGATGTTGTTCTCTTTCCCCAGACAGAGGGAGGTAGATTCTGTCATTAAAAAGCCTGAGGGCTCAAGGAATACAAGATATGTGGACACCCGTCTAGATGAAGTGTATCCTTCAATAAAACCGACCAGTAGGCTCAGCTTGCTCAGTGTAAAATCAAATTCTAAGGTGATTGCACTACTGAATTATAGGTGCTTTACATTATGATATTTTTCTCTATTAACTACTGGAAGGGTATCGTTTTAAAGTGCTGAGGCAGTAGTGTCACTCATGTCTCATGCTCAGTGTAAATGCAAGTGATGCTGCTGCGCAAGCTAACTGCTTTTTTGCTCAATCTGTTGTGATCTGTTTCATGTAGGAAAATCAAATTAATGAAGGTAAGGGTGCAATAAAGAGTTCTTTACCTTCACATTTGACACTGAAGAGTCACCGGGAGCAAAATGGGTATAATTTCTCAAATCTAGAGCATCCATTTTTTGTTTGTAGTTCAAAATGAGAAGTAGAAAGCTATTAATAATTCTGTTGCAGTGTGCATATCTGGTATTTATCGCCACTGATTTATATATTCTCCTTTTCTTTTTGCTAGTACACATGCTTCAGTTACAAATGCCAACAATTCTGTTTCACAGCAATGCCAAACTTCCGGCAAAGATAGTCAATACAGGTTCTGCAGTGTGGCTGAGCTTTCATTGGGCTGTGACAGGTTCTCACAGATGGACACTGTTGACATGGTATTATTCCACTGTTTCTGCTATTACACCTTTTTTGAGCTGATTACGGAAAACTAACTTGATTTATATTTCAGGACAAAGTCATGAAAGGACTGGTTGCTCGTAAGACATCTGCTTCTTGTTCGCCGCCCATTGTTTCTGGAAAGTCTGGGGATGTAAAGTCAGCATCTTTGGGAAATTTTTGCTCAGAAGTACATGTGGCTGGAAGAAAAGTTCCTCTTGATTTGACGCTTAAAACAACCCTGCGTATGGTGTCTTCTCATCCAGTAAATCGGTAAGGAATCTAATATTTGTGTCATGACATGTTTAAGGTGCACTTACACTAAATGAACTTGACAGACTACTACGTATACATGGACATATTGCTTTCTCTTCAAAGACTATAATAATCTATAGTTCATAAATTCACATGGACAATCTCTGATGCAGGATACTAGTGAGTCAATAAGGTCCTCCTATCTTAGTGATATTTTTAGAGCTCATCTATCATTTGTAAATGTAACTGGATGTCATGAGCAGGTTTTGTATATTTTTTTGATAACTGCTGTGAGCATGGTGACTTGTAGTAGGTGACTCTAGAACATGAGGATTTCAGTTTCACTACAGAGGTTGAGGAATGGAGTTGTTCTTTGAGTTGATAGTATGGGAATGAGTATGGTCTTAGATTTGCCACTTTGGAGCCCTGTCCTTGTATGGAGACAAAGAGAGCTGATCTAATTAGATTGGGAATGAGGATGAGAGCTCGGCATATCCTGCCACTGTATTTTGATTATTTCAACAGAATGTTTTTGGCTGGTGAGATACTATCTAAACATATATGAAGTTCATGAGGGTGTAGGTAATTTGATAATGCCATGTTACCAACATCTTGCTCAAAATCTTCAAACTTATATTATAGTAATCTCAACCTCATCTAAACATTTTTAATGGAGCTCTTTTTTTTT
>NCQV01067510.1:0-15628 GCA_002740545.1 Lophocereus schottii
AAATTCACATGCTAGTAAATGCCTATTAATGACATTTCTAAATAATTGATTCGAGAAAGATGAAAAGTCTCATGGGTTCTCCAAAGAAGAAAAACAAAAAAGAGTTGTATAAATGTTGAAAGACAAAACAAACCTAAATGCCATAACCAATAGAGTTATGACTCTTGGCAAAAGCATAAGGTGTTGCTAAATTTCATGCATAGTTATATAGATTGAACATATTGAGGGCCTAAGTTAGAGTTATGGTCAAAAGCATGGCATAAGTCATATGTAAGGGGAACATATTTAGAGATGCAAGGGGAAAAACATAAAGTTTCACAAATTGTTCCCTTCTAAAAAGGTCTAGAATAAATTACATATGGGTCGTAAAACACATTCCAAAGGCACAATTAACCTCTTCAAATCTACAAGTATCATGAGCACGCCAATTAAGCAAGTTTAGGGCCTTATCAATACTTTTACCATGAAATTGGAATTGATTGGAAATAGTGTGGGTCTGAACATTCACCTTGTCATCATTACATGCAAAAATTCCCAATTTTTGATATCTTGACTATGTTCTGCAAATAGAAATAATTCAACTATATCTATTCTAAGCATGATTGAATTGAACAGCTACTAACATGCAAATTAATAGTTATAGCCAAGAAGCAACAATATTTAGGAATGGGAAACATAGGAGAAGAAGTTACCAAGAATAAGCTGAATTAAAAGCAAAAACTGAAAATAGACTGTATTGAATGATCAAGATCTTAAATTTGAATTATATTATAAGTACATGAACTAAACTTGTAAAAGGGATGATAGAATGACTGAGTAATAATGTATAATTTGTTTTACCATTTTAAGGTATGACTTTCTGTGGGCACATGATAGCAACTCTCTATTAGCGTGCACCCACCATGGTTAGGAAAGCTAAACACAAGGGTCAAAGGCTAACCATTAGGTGGTGGCTAGTAAGACGATTGTCATTCTAACTTCTAAATAGCCTATTGGATCTTTTTCTCAATACTCACATGTGATACTGAATTATGTCTTATAGGAGGGAAATGCATTTGGGGTTAGTATTAATGAACTGTCAAGTTTTAGGATCTGTTACAACTCTTATGAGTGATAAGGAAGTAAGTGTCAATGAAGATGATGGACGATCACCTAAATATGTTACTGCTAGAAATCCAGGTGGGATAATGTCTAACTAAATTAGGTAAGGCAAATGTTCCAGATTGTTATTCATGCTACCTAAAATCATTGACGATTCTCTTATTAGAAAAATTCAAGAGGATGATGTTCAAGAGGACATTAAGTTCTAGCAATCATCTTTGATTTGCTTTGTATTCGGAGTGAATCATCCATTTGTCACATTGAAAGGATTTTTAGGCAGGAAGGGTAAATTTGATATTGAGCACATTGGATTGTTGGGGAACAATCTAGCGCTTGTTTGATTTGAAACCACTGAGCAAAGGGATTTGGTATTCTAATTTAGGATCTACCATTGTGATGACAACCAACTCACCATGAAGCCATCGCAACTTTATATGACTAGTATTAAGAAGGGGATACACACAATTTCTGCGTGGATCCAACTTCAAGGATTAGATATCAAATATTGAAGTCCTGATTCTTTAAGAAAAATTGGAAGCCTAACTGGTATTTGCATCATGAGACATAAGACTATCAATTAAAGATTAAGAACAAAATATGCTTGATTCCGTATAAAAGTTGAGGTTACCGATGCTCTGTGAGAAATAATTCTATTTAAAAATGAGTATGGATTACTCCTTTAGCAGAAATCCATTTTGAGTAGCTTCACGTGGTGTGCCTCAACCATAAGGATATGATTATAATCAAGGAAATTGTAAAAAGAAAGAGGGCACACGGGTATAGAGCGTAAAAACCACTCTTGTGCTAATAGAGAATTTTGTTATCCCTGATGTTCCTCCTATGGATCCTACAAGTGAATCACAATGTAACACAAAATGAACCTGAGCACAATAAAATTAGTGCATTTAGCATTACTATCCTAGAACAACACAACTATGGTGCCCTAAGCCTCATTTCTAGTAGTGATAGTCATCTTGCACTTGACTTTGACTTTTCAACTATCAAGTGAAGCTTGATTTTGACCATTCGCTGATCCAGTGACCTTTTGCTGGTCTAGCTAATTTCGATTTCAACTCTTCACCTGTCCAGTAAATTTTGAATTTTGACTTTTCGCCAATCTAGTGGATTTTGACTTCGAACTTTTGTTACTCTACCGGATCTATTGTTGGTCTAGCATACTTGGATTTCACCCTTTCGCTGATCTAGCAGATTTTTAATTTTGACCTTTTTCCAATCTAGTAGACCTTTCATTAGTCTAGCATAGCCTTCATCAATGCATCTGACCTTTCGTCAGTTCACCGGATTTAGGATTTTGACCTTTCACCAGTTTAGCAAACCCTATACCAGACTACAATGGTTTACTGGTCTAGTGGTTCTGAATTATTGACTTTTACCTACCTAGTATACTGTTTTTCGGTCCAATGGACCTTTCGTTGGTCTAGCAATTCTAAAATGTTGAGCTTTCACGGGTCTAGTGGACCCTTCATTGGTTTAGCGAAACCTTTATCAATCTAGCAATACTATCGCCGATCTAGCAGTTATGAGTTTTGTAGCATGAGATCTTGAAGATTAGTAGCCAAAGCCCTATGACATTAGTGGCATCGAAGGCTGAAGACCTATAGCCATATCTGTATGAACTCAGTAGCATGTGGGCCTGAAAAGATGTAGCTAGATTCTTGTGAACTTGATGGCGTGAGAGTCTAAAGACTTTTTGCCAAATCCCTACAAACTTGGTGGCGTGAAAGTATAAGAACTTTTAGGTAGATCCCTATGAACATAGTGGTGTGTGAACATGAACACTGTGGCCAGGTTCATGTGAACTTGGTGGAGTGAGAGCCTAAAGACCTACAGTCAGATCGTTATGAGTTTTGCGCATGAAAGCATGAAGACCTGTAGCAAAATCTATGTGAACTTAGTGGTGTGAGAGCATAAAAATATGCCGCCAAATCATTCACTTGTTGGAGAGATATTAAGATGTCAAATCTATAAGTTTCATTTTTTTGTACTCGGGTATCTATGTCATGTCCTAATGGGAACTTACTAAATATTGAATTGTCCTAAATAATACGATGCCTTAAGATAAAGAGGAAGTGGCGTCCTTTATGGTCAGTTACCTAATGACCTAAAGTTAGGTTGATTCCCTTTCATAAGATGTGAGCTAATTGCCCAAGGGCGATGATGATTGTGTGGAGCCTGCTTTTGGGATAGAGCCCCCACTTTGATCGAGCTTGATTAAGATGAGGGTCAAAGTATAGATGTCTTTCGTGATAACTATTGATGCAATATTAAGAACCTTTGATTGATGTGGATTCATAGCTAACTAGAGTTATGCACCCTTCCTACAGGGTTACTGTCATGCTTGAATGTGAACTTCTTTAATTCAAAGTTCCCAAGTGATTAACGTAGAGGGCAGGTTAATAAATAGGCCAAAAGCCTATGTATTGATGCAAGTGCGCTTGCTAACCTAAGTGAGACTATGCATGTATGATCAATATACAAACTTAAATTATGTTGTCTATGTAGACATGTGATAGACCTAGCCTCATATGCATGTAGGTGAAGGTCGCACGCTAAGGTTTGGGTCCATTAGTTAAGGCCTAATTATGTTCCAGAAGACTATTGGGTTAGGTACGTTGTTGTTTTATAGCCTAGGTTGCAAAACTATTATAAGATAAGGGATAAAAACTTGAATGACTGGTGGGTTAGCCCAGTTGATAAGGTATAATTTATGTAGCATAAGTAATCTTTCTTTTGATGGTGCTACCTAGAGGAGCCCTAGTGTAGTATAACTAATATGGTTACCACCTTGTCGGGAAATGTTTACCATGATGGAAAGTCTTAGTTACCTAGGAAGATGTAAGGGAGCCCTTTGTATTGCATAATACGTTGCCCATTTAGAAAAGCTGAGAATATAGAGTGAATAATAACTCTTGAATTTGTAGCCATGGTTGAGGTAAGGAGTGCTCAATTTTATGATGGAGATAAGATTAGAAGCTATGATGATTGGAAATAAGTGGGAAAGTGAGTGAATGATTTTTCCAAGTCTGGTTTCATGGAAGTAGGCAATGGAATGCTTGTTATCCTCGAAACCAAGGTTTTATTTTCACTTTTTGTTTGCCTGGTCTGTTGTTTTAGATTTTTGGACGAGCCACTTTTTTTTTCTTGGGAGACTAAATGACTCGATTGAGATGTTTCTTTTCAGAAAACAATCTTCATGGCTAGCCTCAGAGAGATTAACTACGTATCCAATATGGAATCAGGTCAATCGAAGTTTAAGAGTAAGAGCATCTAGTTTGAAGGAAGCCTCCAGGGTGAATTACAAAGGAATACTCCAAGCGTAGAGTGCGAAAGGAAGGAAATTAGCAGGAAGGCTCAAATAACCTTTATGAAATCATCAAATATGGATGGGCGATGAGGTTAGTGTGTATCCATAATTTTTTTTCATTTTTATTCTTTTTCTATTTTGTTCTATTTTTTTCTCTCTATGGGTGGGACCTTTTGATCCATATTATCTTGTTTGGTTTACTTATTTTATCATCATAACATATTCCCACTCCTAGGTTTGGTCAGACGTGATTATAAAAGAATTAGGCTCTTTGAAGGCCTAAAGGGGTTCTAAGTCGTAACTTTTCGACTTTGACGAAAGAATAATGTAGTGTTGTCTTGATTTGGCTAGTTAAATCACCATAGTGGGGGTGAATAGGGTGATGATTAAATTCACAAAATAATCAAAATAGAAATGCGAATAAATAATTGTGGACAAAACACGCTATTTATAGATGTTCAATGGCGCCTAGTCCTCTACCCATGGGTGCCCCTCGTCAATGGGATTTTGAACATTTTTCTTTTATTAGGTCGATAGGTTACATATGATTCACTAATCATACAACCTACGAATTGACCCTACAACTCTAAGTGTCCTAACATATACATTGCTCCTCAACCATGCTTGGGTAGTCAACCCTCTGACTAATCAACCCAACCTAATACGACGAAAGATAACAAGGTACACTTTACAACAAGGAGTAAATAAGCACAATCGATATGCCAATATAAGATTGATGGATCAAGTTCTCTCAGTGTCTTCTTCTTGATTTGCAAGGGTAACTCTCCTGATTCTCTTCTTTCTTTCTCTGCGGCTTGATCATTTATATAATGCCAAGTCTCCGAAGTAGTCGTTGGACAATCTACACTTCGCTTGATTGCTTACTTGCCATTGCATAATATTTGGAAGTGCCTTGATCTTCTTATTTTTGATCACTCACTAACTAGCCGTTAATGATTGTGCTTCATATCTATTTAGAATATCCCAACATAATCTCCATGTGGACCTTCTCCTTGATTTTCCTTTCCTCTTGCTTATCTTTCATCATGGAATATGAGCATTGATTTGCCAAGATGTATCCTTCCATCTTTGGGCCAATATAATATTCAAATTTTGAATGTCCTCCATATAGTTAAGATATTTAAGAATCAACTCACAAACCTTGTCAATAAATTAGGATTTATACAAAGGGATTAAGTATGCAATAAGCTTAACGTTTAGGTCCAAAAAATATGGGAAAATGTTATATCATAAATAAGAATAATGTTAATAACAATTAGACACATTATTGGACCAAACTCTTTTTGTCTTTCATCAAAACAAATATAACATATCATGTTAAGCGATAAGGACAAAGCCAACAATCTCCCCCTTTTTGATGAAAGACAAAACTCCTTAGATATCATGAACTTACACATGGATTCATCAAATAACCAATTAGCTTACTATAATCTTTCTCCCCCTTTTTGTATTTCATCAAAAAGGTAGTGTAAGAAGGAGAAAGAAAAATCAAAGCGTATAAAAGATTATGGCAAACACATATAGCTTTTTCTTAGCAAATCAATGACATATAAATGCTCGCCCTCAATCTATGGCACTCATGAAAAAATTATGGAATTAAACACTAATATTTTGATCAAATCATATATTGTAACATGCATGCGTTAACATGATATTCTCATAAGCATTACAGGGGATTAACAAATAAGAGCATTAATACAACAATTCTCCCCCTTCAAGAATAAATTATGGTTATAGCAAAATAATCAAGTAATAGAATTCTTCCCTTGTAAAGGTAAGCAATATCATGTATGTAAATGCTAGAGACCATAACAATTATGGACACAAAAAAAGATCACATACAAGATCTCATCTAAGCATAAAAATAATTACATGTCATAATAGCATAGAATATGATGAAATATTAATCATGCTCACATTCCAAAGATAGCTAAGTAAATGAAATTTCAAAAATTTAAAATCAAAATGCCAGAAATAGGAAGTAGATCATGCAAAGTAACATCATCTTATATTTAGAAAGAATCCAAAATATTATCACTATTCAAGATTTTTGAATTTTAGTTATTTGCAGGTAGTAACATCCTGGGTTTTGCTTAATTCTCAAGGCCTTGGACTGTATTTTAGAACCTTAAAATCTGGACAATGACAAAAGAAGTGAACTTACCTCATTTTTACTTTTGGAAAACCATAACGTACATTACGCCATTGCAAAGCTCCAATTTTGTCATGTCCATTTGAATTTTCAGGAAGATTAATTGCTACTGAAAATCCATTATTGATACCTAAATGAGGAGTTAATAACTTCCCATAATTCAAAAACAAAGCGCTTTAACTAAATCTTGATGCCTTTTTCTTCTTGGGTTCAAAATTGATAGAGTAAGAAGAATTAATGAGGTAAAAGTTTTCTTTCCCTCCATCTTGACACATTTTCTTGATTTAACACCACAATCAAGAATTTTTGAAAGTTGACGATTTGGTATGATATTTAAATGATAAAAAATGTGACAACTTGGGATAAGCTATTATTTGAAAATTCAAGCATGGATTTTACCTCACACGTCCCACTTTGGAGAATAGATAAATAACAAGAATCTTTATTTTTCTCACCATTTTCAAGCAACTCCTCAATTTGGGCTTGCTTGACATCATTATGTAGAAGGCCTTCAGTTTCATCACCACGTTCATATTCTCGCTCTTTGTGTAATTGATGATCCTCCACTTGCTTAACATTTCTATCCATGATCATTTCATCCTATGCTAGAAATTCGCTCAACACCACATTTTGATTAGTATCATACAAATAATAAAGGATCTCCCAAATCTCCTCTACACTATCACAATCTAAGATAAACTCATAAATATCAATAGCAAGAGCACAATATAAAATAAATAGAACTTTAAAATTTTTGAACATCTACTTATGATCATCTTTAGTATATTCATCTTCCAATTTCTCAATAACTATTGGAACTTTGACCATGATCTCCCAAAGATCGAGACTCATGTGCTTGATATAAAGTTCTATTGTTCTCTGTCACAAAAACTAATTAGTAGCTTTAAAAAGCGGAGGACAATTAGAGTCAAAATCATAACTAGCAATGGGATCGCACTAGTAGACCATAAAGTCTCAAAAAAATATTATTAGCTTTGATATTAATTGTTGGCCTGATTTGGGTGGTTAAATCACCCCAGGGGGTGGACAGGGTGATGATCAAAATTATAAAAGAGTTGAAATAGAAATGCGAAAAAATAATTATAGACAAAACACGCTATTGATAGAGGCTCAGCCGTGCTTAGTCCTCTACCCATAGGCACCCCTTACTGATCGAATTTTGAACCTTTTTCTTTTATTAGGTGGTCGGTTAAACACGATTCACTAATTGTACAACCTACGAGTTGACCATACAACTCTAGGTGTCCCAATGCACGCGTTGTTCCTCAATCGTACTTAGGTAGTCGACCCTCTGACTAGTCAACCCAACCCAATACAACGAAAGATGACAAAGCACAATTTATAAAAATGAGTAAGTGAACACAATAGACATGGGAATATAAGCTCGATTTATCAAGTTTGCTCAATGTTTTCTTCTTGATTTGCAAGTGTAGCTCTCTTGATTCTCCTCCTTTCTCCGCAGCTTGATCATTTATATAATGCCAAGTCTCATAAGTAGTCGTTGGATAATCTACACTTTGTTTGGCAAGTGCCTTGATCTTCTTAACTTTAATCACTAACTAATTAGCAATTAATGATTGGGCTTCATATCTATTTAGATTATCTCAGCATAATCTCCATGTAGACATTCCCCTTGATTTTCCTTTCCTTTTGCTTGTCTTTCATCACGGAATATGGTCATTGATTTGCTAAGATGTACCCTTCCATCTTTGAGCCAGTATGATATTCAAAATTTGAATGTCCTTCATATAATCAAGATCTTCAAGAATAAACTCATAAATGTTATCAACATATTAAGATATATACAATAGAATTAAGCATGCAATAAGCTTAATGTCTAGGTCTAAAAAAAAATATATAAGAAAATATTATATCATAAATAGGAATAATGTTAATAACAATTGGACATATTGTTGCACCAAACTCTTTTTGTCTTTCATCAAAACAAACATAACATATCATATTAAGGGATACAGAGAAAGCCAGCATGTAGGTTGCTGAAGAGGGCCTCCTATTCTCTAAGCTTGTCTTTTAAAGTTTCCTAACTTGTTAAAAAGAAATTTATGATCTTTTCATTTTCAAGATGATGGATCAAAATTGTTAGTCTCTTTTGTTTATTTCTCTTGCGCCTCACCTTGTGAGGTTTTCAAACTAGCCCCTCTTTTTTCTTTCCTTTTTCATTTCTTGCTTATTAACCCTAGGTTCATCATAATGAATGAGCAAAAAAGAATATAAGAATATATAAAAGAACTAACAAAGGAGATGGTTTTTTTAATAAATTAAAGCTATGTTAGACTTAGATTTAAGATGGAAAAGAAAGTGACTAACTCTGGGACTCAACATATGACTTTAAGTTAAGCTTCATATCCTCTAAATTGGTCATGGGTTCGACTCTTGGTATCATCCACTGACAAAGTCAGGTTAGGCTGCCTACAATCCACCCCTTGGGGTGACACTGTGTGAACGCGGGATGCTTGTGCACCAGACAGTTCTGTTTTTTATATTCTCTGAATTGAATAGAACTAAAGGCCTCCTATGTGGATGAATTTTGGACTTTGATTGAACTATGCTCATTATATAAATAAGTGGCCCCACTTTTTGCTTTTGTGGTCTGAAATAGCTAGAATCCTGTCATGCAAACCAAGTAGGCTGTTCTCCCTGTTTGGTGCTTGAGCACGGGTGGTTCCAATAGGGGTGTATTCCATGTAGTAGTCTAGAGTATGCACCTCCTTGCTTGTGGAGCCAGTCAATAAGTGCCTTTGATTACTTTGTTTTTGGGGTAGTTTTATGACACTTTTCGGTTTTTAAGAGCCTGATGTTATATTTTATACTCTTCTTCTCGATTTATGCTTGGGCATGGTTCTTTGGTGATTATTGCAAGCTTTCAAACTGTTTGACCCAACATTTGAGTTGGTGGGAGCATGTTTTGGCCTACCACAGTACCCCCCGATGTAACCATGCTTGTGGAGCTAGAGAAAAACAAGAGAGATCGGTCCAACAGGCACCATAGTCCGACTGTGATGAACACCATAAATCATGGTGCCTTTGTAACTATTGCCTCTTCATCTCGCTTTGGTTGTGTGGCTGAGAAAGCTAGAGTTTTTGCAATGGGGATCATCCCTTGTCTTCTATAGTCATTGCCTTTCTCAATAATTACCTTTTATAGTTAGAATATTAGTTTCATTTTTGTGTGCAAGTGAGATTTTGAGCATGGAATTCACTTTTGTTGGCAGTTTGAAGACTTTGTTTGAGGTTGTCATTTCCAAGGTTTTCCCTCTAAGATTTGCTGAAACATTTGGTTAGTTGTTTAGCTTTTAATTATGAGTGAGTAGTTTATCTTGTCTAGGGATTTGTTTGCTAATGGAAATATAGTTGGATCATTTCAATTTAATAGAATTGTGCTTTTTCATGTTCATTTGATTTTTTTTATCAAGTAATTATCATGTTCTGATTGGACTACAGCAAATTTGCTTGCACCCTTAAGACAATTGAGTGAAGAATTAGAAGGTGAAATTCGATTATTAGATCGCTTGATTGGACTTAACGTAGCAATGACTTGAAAGGAAAATTTGCATGTCGGGAGGATGAATGAGTCATCAAAAATGCTGAACCAAGACTAAGATATATTAGTTCGAAAGACCGATTTTGGTTTAGTTTAGGCAATTTGATTGATTTCGAAAGAATAGACTAAATTCTGAATTAATTGCAATTCCTTGAAATTATCCAATTTAGATAAATGTACATGTTAAATCGTATGACTCAATAGCTTTCTTAACTAAATAAATCCCTAGACACTTTTCTTTGATTGAATTTAGAAACTATTTATTAGAAACAGCCGAATCAAAACCCTAGATTAAGTTATTGCTTAGCATTTTCTAATAGAAAGAACTTGGTAGTTTTTCTTTTGTTCTCTGTGGACGATACTTTCTTTCTAACTATAGCACCCGTGCACTGGCAGTAGTGTCAAGTTTTTGGCGCTATTGCTGGGGACCAAATTGTTAAATATCGAGTTGATCTTGTGGGAGTGACGTATTTTTCTTTATTTTCCATTTTTTTTTTTGCACTTTTGATTGCTTTGGTAGTGTTGGTGATTTAGCCTGCAAGAAGATTATCCCTTTTATGCGAAGTCCATTCATTTAAGAACACGATCCTAAAATTAAGTGGAGTTTTTATCAAAGGGAAAGAAGAAAAGGGTGGAAAGCCAAAGGCGCAAGGCTCGAGAAACTTCGCCAAAGATGGAACCACCAAGAGGGGATCGTAAAAGAAGGACATTCCGGGATTTTTCATCACTCTGGGTCTCCAAGGTATCACCTCTAACATAGCTAAACCCACGTTAGAGGTGAACACCTTTCAGTTGCGACTGGCACTAGTCTTAATGATTCAACAAATGCTGTTTGGAGGATCACCAATGGTGGACCCCAATCTTCACCTCTCAATCTTTTGGAGGTGTACGACACATTAAAGCTAAATGGGTTCTCCTCCGATGCAATCCGCCTTCACCTATTCCTGTTTTCTCTCAAGGACAAGGCACGTGCTTGGCTACATTCATTGCCACTGGATTTCGCAAATTCTTCCCACCGTCAAAGACGGCAAGTCTAGGGAACCAAATCACTTCCTTCACTCAAAGGGAAGATGAATCACTCTATGAAGCTTGGGAGGGATTCAACAACTTGTTATGGTTATGCCCTCATCATGGACCCCAAAAGTGGATGATCATCCAAACCTTTTACAATGGAGTAACTCAAGCGGGGCAGTCCACCATAGATGCGGTGGTGGGAGGCATTTTGATGAAAAAGATGGTGGATGAAGCCTTCAATTTGATAGAGGAGATGACACCAAATAATTTCCAATGGTCGACCGAATGAGACCAACCTAAGTAGGTTAGAGGTAAGCTTGAAGTTGACGCATTTACTTTGCTTTCTGCTACAATTGATGCAATGACTCAAAGGTTGGACCGTATGAATGTGAATGCTATTAATTCTAGTGCTCCTCCTCCATCTGAAATTTGTGGCTCTATTAAACATGTGGCTTTGAATTACTAAGTTGGGAGTCCTTTTTTTAAGACTCTAGTGAAGTCAATTATGTCCAAAACTTAACTTGAGACTGACCAATGACCATTACTCTAGTACTTATAATCTGGGTTGGAGGAACCCTTCGAATTTCTCATATAGGTCTAATCCAAAACCTCCGAATATGACCTCATTAAATGCTAGGCCAACCCCCGGTTTTCAAAGACCACCTTTCCCTCCACAAGCTCCCCAAAAGTCCAATTTAGAGGCCATGATGGATAGTATACTTTTGGCGCAGCAAAAGAAAGATGAGTAGATAAAGCAATGAGCATCTAAGGTTGATGTGATTACAACTCACAATAAGATGTTGGAAGCTCAAATTGCCCAACAAGCTAGCTCTTCATCTACACCCCCTAGTAGACTTCCTAGTAAGCTCGAATCCAACCCTAAGAAGTAATGTAATGCTATGATTTTGAGGGGGGAAACAACTAGAGGGACCTAAGGGGGTTACCAGTGATGAGCCTTTGCAATGATAAGAATGAGCATGTTAAGAATATTGAGAAAGAGGTGTCTACAGCCTCTAATGATGTGATTGATGATGTTGTGCATAAATCTAATGAGGTTCCTAAGGACCCTAAGCTCACTTCCCTAAAACCTTACACCCTACCTTTACCATTCCCTCAAAAAATGGCTAAGGAAAAACTTGATTTGCAATTTTGAAAGTCTTTAGAGGTCCGTAAGAAACTCTACATAATCATCCCATTTACTGATGCTTTGTATCAGATGCCTTCATATGCAAAATTTTTGAAAGAAATTCTGTCTAACAAAAGAAAGCTAGAAGAGTATGAGATTGTAGCTTTGACTGAAGAGCATAGTATTGCGATCCAAAACAAGCTTCTTGCTAAGCTTAACCCAGTAGCTTTTTAATTCCCTGTCTGATCAGGAATGTGTCTATAAACCATGCTTTGTGTGATTTAGGGTCAAGTGTGAGCTTGATGCCTCTTTCTATATGTGAGAAATTGGAACTAGGAGAGATAAGATCGACTACTATCTATTTACAATTGGCGGACTGTTCTATGAAATGCCCTGTAGGTGTTTTAGAGGATGTTCCAATAAAAGTAGGAGATTTATATGTGCTAGTAGACTTTGTGATTTTAGAAATGGAAGAGGATACGCGCGCCTCTATTATTCTTGGGAGGCTTTTCTTAGCCACCAGTGAGTGCCATATTGATGTGAAAAATAGTAAGATATCTTTTGATATGGGGGATGATCATGTAGAGTTTAACTTGTTTAAGGCTTCTAAATTCCCTTACATTTCTGATGAGTGCAATATGATTGATGTGGTTAATGGTTTGATGTAGAAAACCGTATCTAACCTTGATTCTAATGGTCCTCTTGAACACTTGATATTGAATGATAGTAGTACTAAGGATGAAAATCCCAAAGTACCCATGTGTGCTCAACTTTTGGAAGTCTTTCCATTAATTCCACCTTCCCTTGCTGAGATGGAACCATTGAAGGTTGAAAATAAGTCCTCGTCTAATGAGGCACAAGCTCCCGATATAAAATTGAAACCTCTCCCTTCCTCCTTGAGGTATTAATTTCCTGGACCCAACTCTACATATCCTGTGATTATGAATGCAAGTTTGAATGCATCACAAGTTGACTCCTTACTTAGAGTACCCAAAGAGCATCGTAAGGCCATAGGATATACTCTTAATGACTAAAAACGAATTCATCCTTCTGTGTGTATGCATCAAATCTTAATGGAAGATGACTATAAGCCCTCAATTCAACACTATAGAAGGCTGAACCCTAACATGCAAGAGGTGGTCAAGAAGGAAATTTTAAAATTGCTTAAGGTCGGCATTATCTACCCTAACTTCGATAGTACGTGGTTATGCTCGGTCCATGTTGTGCCTAAGAAAGAGGGCATGACTGTTTTAAAAATTGAGAATAATAAGCTAATTCCCACTAGGACTATCACGGGATCGCATATGTGCATTGACTATCAAAAATTGAATAAAGCCACCCGCAAAGATCATTTTCCCCTTTCCTTCATTGACCAAATGCTTGAAAGATTACCTAAGAACTCATATTTTCGCTATTTAGATGGGTATTCGGGTTTCTTTCAAATTCGTATCCATCCTAGTGATCAAGAAAAGATATTTTTACTTGTCTTTATGGTACATATGCTTATAGGAGAGTGCAATTTACGTAATGCCCCTACTACATTTCAGCTTTGTATGATGGCTATTTTCTCTGATTTTATTGAGGATATAATGGAAGTCTTTATGGATGATTTTTCTATGTATGGTGCAACCGATGACCATTGGTTAAATAATTTGTCCAAGGTCTTGTGAGGATGTGAAGATGTGAATTTTGTTTTGAATTGGGAGAAGTTCCATTTAATGGTACAAGAGGGGGTCGTCCTTGATCATGTTGTCTCTAACAAGGGCATTGAAGTTAACAAAGCAAAGGTGGAGGTGATTAAAAAATTACCACCACCAACTTCTATGAAAGGTGTGAGGAGTTTTCTTAAACATGTTAATTTTTACCGGCGACTCATAAAAGATTTTTCGAAAATTGCAAAACCTCTAACCCAATTGCTTGTCAATGATGTGCCTTTTGCGTTAATTGAAGAATGTTTGAGTGCTTTTCTCTAGTTAAAAGAGGCATTAATCACGGCTCCAATAGTGCAAGCCCCGAATCGGGAGCTACCTTTTGAGGTGATGCATAATGTAAGTGAGTATACAATGGGTGCTATTCTTGGCCAACAGAAGGACAGTAAGCCATATGTCATACACTGCAAGTCATACTCTTGATGAAGCTCAAGTGAATTATGCCGCGATAGAGAAGGAATTCTTAGGGTTTCTCTTTCATTGGAAAAATTTCAATCTTACTTGACCAACTCCAAGGTCATTGTAGTCACTGATCATGCCGCTTTGAAGCACTTAATGAAGAAATTCGACTCCAAGCCCTAACTCATCCGATGGGTCCTTCTTCTTTAAGAGTTTGATTTGGGGATCAAAAACAAGGCCAGGTTGGCAAATATGGCCGCCGATCATCTATCTCACCTAGGCCTTGAGGCTACTCCTAGTGAAGAGCCCCCCATTGGTGACTCTTTCCTCGATGAGCAACTCTTAACCATTTCCCACCAAGCTACCCCATAGTATGCTGATTTGGTCAACTTCAAAGTATGCGGGGTGCTATCTCCAGGATTATCCTACCAACAAAGGAAGAAATTCCTTTCCAATGCCAAATACTATGTGTGGGAGAAGCCTCTTCTTTACAAGCTGTGTGGAGATGGCGTCTATAGAAGATGCTTGCCGGAAGATGAAGTCCATAATGTCTTACACCATTGTCGTGCTTCAACCTATGGTGGACACTTTGGACTAGACAAGACGATTACAAAGCCTCTCTAACTAGGATTCTATCGGCCCACGCTTTTCAGGGATGTAAGAAAATTTGTCATGACTTGTGATAGATGCCAGAGAATAGGGAGCATTACCAAGAGGCATGATATGCCTCAATGTGGCATACTTGAGGCTGAGTTGTTTGATGTATGGGGGATTGACTTCATAGGTCCTTTTCCTCCTCCCTATAGCAACCTTTACATCCTGATGGCGATTGACTAAGTTTCTATGTGGACGGAAGCCTTTGCCACCTCGACCAATGATTCCAACGTTACCATTAAGTTCCTCAAGAAGAATATCTTCCCAAGATTTGACACACCAAGAGCTCTTCTAAGTGATAATGGAACACATTTTTGTAACAAGCTTCTTAAGTCACTATTGAAGTAATATAGGGTGTTCCATAAGGTTGCTATGCCTTACCATCTCCAAACGAGTGGGCAAGTAGAACTCTCGAATCAAAAGTTGAAGAGTATATTGGAGAAAATAGTGGATCGGTCCTGCAAGGATTGGTTACTCAAGCTTGATGATGCTCTTTGGGCATATTGCATCGCCTATAACACTCCTCTAGGCACCACACCATACC
>NCQV01067518.1:6237-17022 GCA_002740545.1 Lophocereus schottii
AATAATAGTAGGTTGAGCACTTCATAACAACAATTTTTTGTCTGCATACCGTAAGCTTCATGTATATTGCCTCTGAAGGCTGAAGCCGTATTACAAATTCATTTCTTCCTTGTTTTTGACCTGAATAAATAAGAAATATAACATTGTAAAGCCATTATGAGTTAATGAACTCTGCAGTATAATCCACCCAGGATAAACAGAACACAAAGGGAAGTGATGTCGAAACTTCAAGAAAAGCCAGCATTATATATATAAAATTTCTCAGCAAAATCCCTTCGCTAGCACCATCATGATAGAAACTAGATGGAAAGTGAGTCCTTTCTTCTTTTTGTACAGTCAAAAGAAACATAAAGCAACAGAAGTACATTAATTTCAATATATCAATGTCATAACCTAGCCATCTTGGCTCATTCTAACCAGACATTTGGTTCTCTTTCAATAGCAGCCTCCAAATGAAAACAAGTTTTAGAAGAGTACTTGAATCTAATTGCATGAATGATATCTGTTTTAAACAAGTGAATTTTTATATTTGAACAGATTAGGCACAAGAAAGATGTTAGTTGTTGAGGCACTCGCTGGTGACCCCTTACAAGAAACGCAGCCAGTTGTCTAGAAGCTTGATCAGCAGCTCCCATCATGTAAAACATTCTTCGCAGGTTGGTTGAATGCTTACGGAGCAAATGAACAGAGTTCTTTGTAACATAGGTCAGGAAGAGGGTGAGTCTAAACAACCAACCAAAGTATTTTGAAGATACTCCAGACAAGCATGGAGTGCGACAGTTGTTAAAACTGTCTAGAGTCTAATCCTGGTTCATTTCTCAAAACATATCCTATCCCTAGAAACCTAAAGATTTTCCATTGTTTGTCATGTTCCAAAATTTGGATTCCCAATGCTGTGGCCTAATCAGCCCAATCTAACGATGAGTTAATACTGGACAGTAGATTTGATTAATAGATGATGACCACAATTCGACAGTGCAACATGCATTTGAAAATCTTGCTAACTAAGAAAATGCTTTGACTTTCTAACCACCATTAGAGGTGGCAAAGTTCATCCATCATAAAAAGCATACTAAGAGATTAGCTCCCCCTGTTGATAATGCGGCGATTTTTGTCAAGATCCTTACATGAACAGATAAAGATTAAATATTGATCTATTGCCACGAAAGGATGGGATCATACATTTAAATATGTCACCAGGAACATCTTTGAACTGAACGCGTATTTCTGCTTTTCGAGAGTTCAGTGCTTTCCCAGCCTTTAGAACAAATGGAACACCTGCAACGCAACATTGATTAGGGAATGCATTATCAATGGGCTCTGAATAAGAGGCAATGAGACCAAGGCAACAATGGGAGGGTACCGATATTTGCAAGGTGCCTTTGTTCAGAAATTCAAGCATTTACCAAAAAAGCAGGTGATAACTCTAAACTACAACTAAACATAGGAAGTAAAGAAAATCATCATGCACCTTCCCATCTTTCATTGTGTATCCTCAGTACCACAGTTGCAAATGTGGGAGTATTCGAATCTTTGGGGACAGTTGGATCATCCTTGTAGCCTTCATATTGCCCAAGAACTACTTCTTCATCCTTTATTGGATTAACCGCTTGGAGAACCTTAAGCACAAACAGCAGTCATGGTAAGCAGATAGCTAAACAAAAATTACTAGTTCACAGCATCAATGAAACCAGCTTTCAACCGACTGCAGCTATTACTTTAAAAAAAAGGGGCAACCCAGTGCACAAGTATCCCACGTTCACGCAGGGTCCGGGGAAGGACCGCACCCCAAGGGGTGAATTGTATATTATTTTGTATATAAAAAATATCAAGATGGGAACTAATCTCGCCAACCTCAATTATGTTGGCATTTGAGGCAGCATGAGATTCTAAACCACAAGGAGAACTTTATCACAGAAAAGCAAATGTAGGAAATAGATTAACGTTTAAAATCCTTGAAAGAATAGAACAAATAGCATTCATAATTTATTTGGCCTTAGGCAGCCCTATTAAGCATGCTAGTGAAGGAGTTCTCTGACAAACTACAGCAAAATAACTAACACAAACCCAGAACATCGAAATACAACACTGAACAGTTACAGAAAGTATTTGGTTATACATTCCAAAGCTTGAGTTGACGCATAACCACAGACCTTCACTTTTTCATCACGAATGTGCTCTGGCTTGAGTGATACAGGCTTCTCCATGGCAACTAAACAGAGAACCTGAAACAGAGCAGAATAAGTCGAATGCCCCAGAAATCAGGAAAAAGATTAACAATGGCAACTCGAATGTTCACAATTGGAGCGATCCAACCTTGTCTCAGGAGCTCTTATGACCAAAGAAAAACAAAAATGCCATGAAAGTCTCAGGGGCTGAGAACAAGAGAGTGCTAACCATTCCAAGAATTCTTAGGGAATTTTGTGCATAAGAACGCGAACATCATTGCAAAAGGTTTCTACACCCTACTACTATTGGAATACACCAAGAATTTCTAACTTGAAAAATTGAGGTAAAAGGTGAATTTCATTATCTGTAAATCTTGCTCTTACCTGCAAAAGGTGGTTCTGGATGATGTCACGAATTATTCTGCAAACATAACAGAAAATTAAGTGACAAAGAAACAAATGTCACTTCATATCATCAAGCAAAGGGCAGTTACTACTGAACAGAAAGTCACCCTGACAAGACAGCAAATTATGAACACAGCACCCAGAAATCGAATCTTATATTCTAAGAGAAACAAGAAAGTGGTCAAAAGCATACCCATACTGATCAAAGTATCCACCTCGACCCTCTGTTCCAAAATCCTCCCTAAAGACAATCTGCATAAAGAATAAACAATAAATAGATAAGCGTGTTTGTGACAAAACAGTGCTTACAAGTTCTACAACCTTGATGGACGACAACAATTTCTTTAAATTATTTGTTTCTACGCAACACCACAAAGAGATGAAGAATGGCTAAGACATGAGGTTGCCCATTCAGCTTTAACGTAAGCACAATGTCCTCAAGACACATCTAGCTAATTAGCTATAACTAATCCAGTCTATGCAATTCCTAGAACCATAAATCGATTTGAGTCAACATAATCAGCATCTGCCACTCATCAAACACTCAGACACGAAACCTTTGGACAAATAAACATTTTGGGAGAGGCCAAGAGCCAGTAGCCTTTACTCTTACTGTTTATTGGTCCTAGCTTCAAAAACCACCAAAATGATTTTCCAATGGGAGAAACGAAATCGTCCCTGCTATTTCCCTAGGCAGCAAAACACATAGCCTACGAAGCGTATGCAGCTCTCATAGGCACGAAATATGCATCATAGGGTCAGATTTTCAGCACTTGGTATTTACAAAATGCCTCAAAACCAAAGTTACTGAACTGCTTTTGTATATTGATTAGTCTGCCACTTAACGAACTATGACCACAGGGAGCTGCTGATCCCTGCATGTCATATTAGTAGTATATATATGAAAGATATTCACTACCATTTGAAAACCATGATAAAATTTTTCTTTAGGTGCAGACCATCAACTGGAGTATCTGATTTAAGATGAAAAATTCGCCTCAGTCCTCCAATTATTTAACTAAAATAGTTCTTTTAAAAAAAAAAATGCAGAAACTGCTTTACCTGCACATTGTCAATGTTGTCTCGGTTCCAG
Source organism: Lophocereus schottii (assembly GCA_002740545.1). Classification (NCBI taxonomy): domain Eukaryota; kingdom Viridiplantae; phylum Streptophyta; class Magnoliopsida; order Caryophyllales; family Cactaceae; genus Lophocereus; species Lophocereus schottii. Next base: position 9,904 of record NCQV01067518.1, read on the forward strand.
AGAGGAAGAAAAAAACGATTGGCAAACCGCATCACAAGCTACAAATAAACAATAAACAGCAGTAAGCATCCAAAACAATAGAAACGGGAAGAAAACAAGGGACTACTTCCTATTCATGCAGTACCATGTTCTGCACTAGCTCCTTCCCCAAGTAGTGGTCAATACGGTAAATTTGTGACTCATCAAACAACTCCCCGATTTGTGCACTAAGTTGTTCTGAGGATTCTAGGTCTCTTCCAAAAGGCTTCTCAACAATAACTCGGGTCCATCCCTGTTTAGCTGCAATAAATTAATTAATCAATCAATAGGTATTGGTGAAACAGCATGCATTGGCAGAGCAATAAGTAAATAAACCCTATCATTCAAAACAAAATTGAGCCACAGTATGTTTTGTCTCAAGGTTGTGAATAAATGCCCAAAAGGACCAAGCGAACTCTTGGTGGATTTGCTTCCAAGAACAAGTGCACAACAGCCCCATTGACAAATACATGGTACCACACGGCACAATATGGGAAGATCAAAATATATACAGTCTTACCCTCAATAAGCAAAGAGGTGCCCCCATAAAATAAATGAAAAGACATTACCTAAGAACACATAGCATGATGGTAAAGAGCAGCAATCTAGTAATTTTGACATAAATGCCCACCACTAGGGATGAGCAACGGGTCGGGTATCCATTGAACCAAGCGGTTCAGGCCGTTTAGAATGGCTTAATATAGGGTCCAGTAATTAATGGGCCAGTCAATTAAAACATATTAACGGGTCGGACTAGATCGGCCCATTAACGACACGTATAATGATCCATTACTTTTTCAACCTACTTGCCACACTAATTTATATACTATACTTAATTAAACTTATTACCAATGCTTTTATACATAACAATAATTATTATACACAATTTTTTTTTTTTGGTGCAAATTTGTTCTATTTTAAAACAGGCCTAAAGTGGTCGTCAATGGGCTGACCCAACCCAACTCATTTATTTACATAAAAAGCCCCGCCCGGCCCAAATTATTAATGGGCCAGCCATGACCCGACCTGGCTCCCTTTGTAAATGGCTAACCCTGACCCAGCTCGGTCCATTGTACACCCCTACTCACCACCTTACTCTCAGTGGCGCCTATGCTATTTGCAATTATGAAACAACAAATCATTCTCCCAAAAAAACACGTCTCCACAAGACACAATAACTTGAGACAATTCAAGGAACATACATTTATTCATACAGCAAAGCCTTATCATTCTGCAGACTGATGGATACACAGACGGTGGGAGAGCAAGATAAAAGAGTCTCCTAGATCCTTCACGATGGTCATTTTCAGATTCATAGTCGGATATTTCTTTATCCAACAATTGGAAACCCTCCTCAGTCTCATAAGGCCCACTGACATATTTAATCTAGAAAAATGAGCAAGAAAACAAGCATTAGTCCCTTTGCCCACAGTACGCTGTTGATGTAAAATTAAGGTCAAGAACGAGTATTAACCAGAGACAAAAATTCGGAAACAGCTTCAGATATCTCTGGGGTTGTATCCTTGGGAGAAGCCAGATGTCTGCATTAATGACGAATGACATTCAGACAAAATCCATTTTCAATCTGCCCAAGACTAAAGCTTGTCAAAAGTGAACTTGAAAAATCTGCAAAGCAAATGTATGCTAGAGTCCAAGACAATTTTTCATTTATCTTTTGTGTTTTGGGGATGGCAACGTGCAAGTAGCAGGTGGTCATGAAAAGAAAGCACATGACTTTAAGAGAAATAGTAAGCAAAAAAGCATGATAGAGAACGGACAAATGAGAATAACTAAATAACTAACCCTAGACTCTAGCAATGGGAAAGTGAAACTGACCACAAATGTTTTAAAAAGAACTCCATCACAGAAAGGGGGAAAAAAAAAGAAACGAACATTGTCTTAAAACCACATAAGCAGCGTTGCTAACATGCACAAGAACAAAAGTTTAGATATCTCACCCACGTATACGATCTCGCAGTTCATTATCCGTCATCTTTGACCTTGCATAACCAAATATGTGAACTTCATTTACCGGAAGAAATCCCTGGATGTTTTATAACCACTTCCAGTCAGACAACAAATATGTTTTACCATTTAAATAGGCAAGTGGAACCAAGATGAACTGACAAGCAATTGACAGAATACACTTCTATGTACCGTTCCACAATACAACAATCTAACTTGAATTGAGATACAGGTGCAAGGCCATCAGACTATGAGTTTGATTCCATATGGTCCATCCTACCACGACTTTTTCAAATTAATGGCATAATTTAGAATGTGAAGTCAGCAATCGCATACCACAAATTGAGTTAAGTAAGCTAAAGTAAATTATGGACCACAGTATATGAGTCAAATTGGGCAAACTAGTGACAATGTTAGATTTCTCCTATTTTGTGTCATACTTATCCAACTGATATTGATGCAGGTCCATCCATTGAAAAACCAAAATTCCCATAGATTCATAAGTCTTTCATGGTCATGGACAATACCTTACCAATGTGCATCTCATGAACCTCTAGCTCACAATGATAGCATATAGTCTTAGAAAAGCTAAGAACTAAATAAAGTATTTAGAAGAAAAAAATTTCTTCTATTATTTTTGATTATTTCTGAAACCAATATCCTCTAAAGTGACCATCATATTGCCCTTCACCCAATCCCACCAATGCCTCGCCCTTTGTCCAACCAAAGCACACAAAAGCAAAACACACTCAAAAAAAGAAAAAAAACTAAACAACAGAGCAAATTACTGTCAAAGAAGCCCAGAAAGGTGTGCAACCAAACCTGACGATACAGATTGAATAAAGCAGGGAAGGTTTTCTTCTTCGCAAGATCACCAGAGGCACCAAGGACGGTAATAGAAAGAGGCCCCTTTTCTAGTGAAATTCCATGCTCTCTTTCTGAAAAAGAGTCCTCCCTAAGAATAGATCTTTTCTCAATGTGCCACTCACTGGTCCCCATTTTTCAGCTGCACAAACACAGAAGACCATAAACCCATCATAAAAGGCAATCTATGCAAGGATGAAACCATTTCACACAAGTAGAAGTTTGACACAATTGCTAAACTATCTTACCAATCCCTCAAAATGGCTTGTACAGAACTCAGCACTCACAGATTTTATAAATTTTTTTTGAAAAGAGTGCATATGAAAAACATATGAGCTCTAAAGAAGGATCAAGATAGCCAACAAACTCAATCACACCACAAAGATAACCGCCATAGCACAATTTACACCAACTGAACACATAAGCACTAGTTGCTCACAAAAAAGAATCTCCCCATTGAAAATCAGACATGCAATTTCTTCACTGAAGTAGTATCTTACTAGATTTCACGTTCTGAAAAGAACGAATGATATCAATACTATAGCTACGATCTCAAACACATTCGCACATAATACACAATCACTTCAAAATTCATCCCTAATCCGATGCACCAATCCGTTTGGCGGCAACCAATACATTTAAACGGCCCCAGATTGAATTCAACTCAAACTCAATGCCTCCTGGACTTTCTCAGCTTTCTTTACTCGAATCAGTTCTGGACTCACTCGAATCAATTCTTTACTCGAATCAATTCAAACTCAATACTTCCTGAAGTTTCTCGGCTTTCTTTACTCGAATCAATTCTTTACTCGAATCAACTCAACGATTTTTAGCACAATCCAACATGATCAACAATTGATCATTTGACACACAGTCAGCAACACTCAATCACACAAGCAAGGTCCAATAAATCAATCAGAAAATCAATTCAAATACCAATTGAATCAATTCCAAACATTCAAATCCAGAATTAACTTACAATCAAGACTTTGATCAGCTCCTGTGATGCTCGACTAGAGAGGATTGAGAGGTTAGGTGAGAGATTGATGTCAAAAGTAGAGAACAGGGAATTTGAAAGCGGAGCAATCGAAGCTTGAAAATGGGAAGAACAGGGAAGGGGGGAAGGTGGAAGTTGAGGTGGTAGGTGGGAGAGTGGGTTGAAATTAGGAAGAGAGAGAAATTAGGTCAACCGTCAAAATATTGGACCCCGTGTCCAGGATATTTCTCTAATTTGCCTGCAAAACAAGGGAGTACGAGAGACAGCAGTAAGTACACAAGCTCACCGTGGGAATATTTTCAGGGCAATATTGGCTTTTTAATTGGGATTTTTTCAATACAATAATTTAAATTTTGGAGGGAGTGAAAACTAATAATTCGATCTTATAAAAGAGTTCTCATGCTCTATTTTTAATAGTACATGACAATTGAAAATTGTATTTTTCAGAAAATTTTAGATGATATTTTATTTAAAATAACACAAGCGTGTGAAATATAAGTGTCTAAATTCATGACTCCTATAGTATTAAAATAACTACTGCTAAAAGTTGAAACATTGAAATTATTTCTTGATTATTAATTTCAATATCGTCTAAATTTTGCAAAAGTCTACCATAGTTGAAATTTTTTTTAACTACCATAATTGACTTATATACATCGTTGATTTTCCAACGATGAATCTGGATCGTTGATTACCTTTACGGGTTACCCATTTAGTCGATTATCATCAAAGGATTTTTTTTTTTCAAAAAATGTTGCCTCTCTTTCTGTATCCCCTTTCTCGCAGTTATTCATGTCCTCTTACCGGTTGTCTCTATCGCCTATTGGCATTATGCACATAAATAAATTCCAAATCCCTATCACCTCTTCTCTCACTATTAATTAGTTGTCTCCTACAGATATAACTTACGCATCCGGCTGAGATATTGGCATATGCGGTCAGGCTCCCAATTGGAAGCCTAACACCTTGCCATCACGTTGAAAAATGGTAACACCGAAGGCTTTTTCTTGCGAAAGTGTATGAGAAAGAGTGAGGTAACTTAGGAGAGAGAATTAGAAGGCCAGGGAAGTGGGAGAGAGGGTGACGTGTGAGAGTAGCGGGCGGCTCACAACAACCACATGCAATAGCCGGATGATAACAAATCAAAGTAAGGGCTAGAATTCTCTTAACAAAATCAACGGCTGTTATGATTTTCAATTACTATAGTTAAATAAAATTTTAATTATGGTAGAATCATCACTAAATTTTAGATTATTATAGTCAAAAGCAGATTTTTAATTTCAGATATTAGGGACATGAATATATCACTCCTAGTGTGGTGTTGCGTGAAACGTGCAATCATTTTGACAGTGATTTTGTTTTATTAGTGGAAATTGGACAACACCACCATTAATTTAGGGAATATTGCTCCCAAGTGTTGTGTGAACGTACAAATCAGTTTGGTTGATACTTAGAAAAAAAATAATAAATTGGAAATGATTTTGATAAAGACAAAAGGTGATTTATTTGAGAGGGACTGGGAAAAGAGTTTCCAAAAATAAAAAATTATTATTATTTGAAATTCTTCAAAGGCATTAATGGTTGGTTTTTTTTTTTTTTTCATTAGCGGGTTGGGATTGCATGTAGAATTGAATTCAATAGTTGCAAAGAGGAACGGACAAAATATGATTGGATTCCCATTGAATGATTCATCAGAACGAGACTAAAAAGAAGTAATATACATCGTTAAGTATAACCCATTGCTATTGTTTGAAAAACTTGTGTTTATGGAGTAGGAATAAAAATTAAGGAAACATATAGTTTGATTTTGTTGAAATAGAATTAACAGAAATCAAGGTAAGAGACATGAGGACGATTTTGATTCTTAATTCTATTTGTTTTAGTAATTTTTGAATAAATAGAAGTTAAAATTGATACCTAAACTTAATGGGTTTATGTAAATGCAAAAGGGTGGGAGGTATTTATCAAAATAGCAAAACTCATACCTTTTGGGTTTGTCATTTCATTCAAAATGTGATTTCAGATAAGGGAATATCTGATACTATTTCCATACTTGTACTCAAAATACCTTGAACCAAATGCGACCTAGGATATAGTTGTAGGAAGTTATGGCAAAGATATGTCCAACGTGGTTAGCTAACTTTGTTTAACTAGGGGCAAAAACTGGCATAGTAATAAAAATTGTTGAATTTAAAATTTAACCATTTGGACATGTCAGTTTTAAAATTCGGGTCAAGATTACAAATGTGGGTCTGATTGTTCGAATTTTCAAGCAAATTTGTAGCTGATTATATTTGTGCATTCGGAGATAGTTAGGACCTAAAATATTTGTGAAACTAGGTTGAAAGAATTGAGTGTTAAAAGCTCAAACAAGCAAATATTAGTATTAGATTTTGATATGTAAGCTCTTTTTAAAACTCAAAATATAGCTGGATGATTAGAAGGTAATAGAATATGATTTCTTTGATGATTCAGATACTTGCTTGTATGACTGCTTGTAGAGGTAAGGCTTCTCAGATCCCGTGAAAACAAGACTTTGGGAGTAATAATTGTAATTGTTGTTGTTATTGTATTGTTTAGACATTCAGACATAATCAGATATCAACAATAAAAGGCCCATCTAAATTTGTAATGCAGACATCCATCAAATCAGGCTCGTACCCATTAGGCATTCAAGGCCAAGTCTTGGTACAATCAGGGTTGTTTGAACTCGGATTTTTGCAGACCTACTTTTAGGTATAATCAATATAGATTGTGGTCTAGTAGAAGTTGATCTACCTACCAATATGGTGTAGGTTTAAATCTTACTAAAGTCATAGACAGACTGTCCTTCTGTTCGTTACCTCCTTTGATCTTTCATATCTTCCCTCACCTGGGATTTTCTATGAGATATGAGCCCATAGGTGGGATCGCTTACCAATCTCAAAAAATTTGGGGGTCGGGGGGGAATACTATGGTTTTCGGGAGGTGAACACATATGTGCACTGATAATTGACTATAATCTTCAAAATTTCTTCCAACTCATCTTGTAAAGATCTTTGTATACCTGCATTTAAGTTTTTGTAAGAACATAACTAGCAAGTCACAAAACACTAAATGCTATACTGTCTATTACAACGTTGATGTATATTCAATTTAGCTAGTATATATGTCAGCATAAACTCCTTCGATAATTCAAATCTTCATCACCCAAAAACAAAAAATCTAAAATTCCTTTCCCATAAAAAGGGTACTTTTTGCCAGGATCAAGGACCAGTTCCCCAACGGGGGGGGGG
>NCQV01067518.1:23750-34083 GCA_002740545.1 Lophocereus schottii
AAGTAGTTAATTTATGCACCAAGTGATAAAATTATTTCACAATTGAGACTAGGTCACTAGAGAGTTAATTTTGTACAATGAGTTTGTCACTAGAGAAAATTTGGATTGCTTTCTTTTTGGAGAAGGCTCATACAGGGAAAAAACACTGTGGCTGTATGCTTAGAATCTAGGCCTAGGGGCAATATTCAGCACTCCACGAGTCTGAACCACTTAGTATTACGTGTGGGAAAAAGCATAAATAACGATGCCATGAATCAACCATAACTCGCTAATGGGTACTTGCTTTATGTACCACAAATGATAAGACGAGGAAAAAAAGAAACGCATAAATCAAAAAAGAAAAATACTGAAATAATGGGCGAAACAATAATATATGGAATTGGAAGTCCAAAGACCAACCTCATTGTAAAAACACTACTATAATTGTCCAGCATAGATGCCAGCCCACCATTGACACGGAATTCTGACTCTACTTCAACATCACTAGTTCCAGAGGCATGCTCACTTCCGGATGCAGTATCATCAAATGAGCTAGAATTCTCAGTGGCATCTGGATCCTCATTATCAAGAAACGTGGTGACATTGGAACTCATGGGCTCAGTTATATCAGCATACGCATCCTGAGTACTTCGTGGATTGTCAAGCTTTCCATCCAAGAAAGCTTCCATTTCACGAAGAGTGTCCTCATAGCTCATGCACCTCAAGCCCTTATTACTAGGCATTGCTACAACACTTCCAGACTCCTTGCGGGTTATAACTGTCATGGTTGCATCTGTTTCACATAGAATAAGTACTAGCACAGATCAAGATGGGGTCAAAAAATTATGCTTAGTTATCTTCAAAAGAATATGCTGACATGGCAAACAAGGACATAGATCAATCTAAAAACCCAGCATTAAATGAAGCTTGATTCAATTAAGATTGCAACTAAGCGATAATGCCAAAGAGAATATTGCTTAACTGTAAATCTACAAGGCACCCTCATCACAAAGTGCCTGCGAAGTTCTAGATACTTGCCACTAGGTACATATCAGCACAGAAACAGAGGCCAAGTCATTCACAATGGATCTGCATTTTTCATTCAAGCCATTTGCACATCATCTAAATACGTACCACCCATGGACTTACAAATGAAATCACAGGGGCCAAAAAAACGAGAAAGATGCACAAATACTCTGCAATAACTCTTATGAGCATAATTTCTCCCTAAAGTAGTGGTGACAGAAATGTGTCAAGTGAACTAAGCTATATGTGCCTAAAGTTGTAAGCTACAAACATAAGCAGTAGAGATGGAGAGACCTTTTTGTGCATTCGGACAAGCCATTGCTTCTCTTTTGGGTCATGGATTTGATGAGGTTCATATGCCCATACCCTAGCACAATTTAAATTTACAGGAACACGAGAGAGAGAGAGAGAGAGAGAGGGAACCAAAAGTTTCAGCAGCAAGACAAAAAGCTTACAGGCTTTACCATAGTTACCGGGACGAACTGCATTCCAAAAAGAAGCGATCCAAAGCCTAAATTAAACTAAGCTTTTGTGATAAGCAGCAAACCACGTTCCATGCTAAACGATTCGAGAAGCGTTCCTAGTACCTATGAGCTTTACCACGGAATATACAGGATCACCTTCCATTTGGGTGGAACCAAATGGGGATGCTATGCTTCGCAGTCAACAATAAATAGCTTGCAAATTTTTATCACATTAACGACAAGTAAAAGAACAGCAGCTAAATTTTTGAAATCTTACAAGAACAGATTTGAGTTCATTTATAAGTATTCAGTCATTGCTTCGTCATCCTATTTCCGGAGCTCTTCCAAAGTTACGTTTCAATTGATTCAATTTTCATTGGGATCTGACTAAATCTGTTGAATAGTACTCATATCCTTGAGAAGGCTCCTTCTGAAAAAATGTCAAATCGAAGGTCACCTGCACCATTCCATGCCTATTTCTTTTGCATTACATTGATTGAAAGTAATAAAACAGTCTTTCATAGTCTGGAAAGCCTCTCGAGTTCATTAGCCATAATTGACCAATTATTTGTTTCTTTTTGTTTTTTCTTTTTATTAGGGACAGAAAACCAGGACCTTAATTCTTCTTCTTTAGAAGTAGTTGACTTTATGGATGAACCTCCTTACAGATGTAGTCAGCTTCTTTCTAAGAAGCTCTTTCACATCCATTCCTGTTGGTTCTAAAGTAAAGACAATTTCCCTTTGGGAAGTGTAGAGAAACTACTAGGCACGATGAATTTTGATGCCTTGTTAAGAAGCCTACCAAAGTGGGATGGTTCTGTCTAACGCTCCGAGGGATACAATAGCAATTGCAACTATGATCAGTAACCTGGAAATAACCATCTCATCTCTCCATTACACCACCGAATTATGCACAAAACTGACGTCTAATGCACCCTTGTTTAATTAGTGAGCTATAACTATGTGAAATGCTCAAACACAAACAATCAAGGATTTTTGGGGCATTAGCTCAAATATAAAAGAGAACAACTCTTGACAATGTCCTCAAAATACTCAACGACCAACAATGCAAAGCCTATCCTTTTCAAGTCTCATATGTTTCCACAAGACAAGCCTCACAATTATCAACCAAACAATGAAAAAATTTCACACTTCAAATGGCAACACTGAGAACTGCCATCACCTTCAAGAAACCACAAAACATGATTACAGGCAACCGAACGTCACCCACCAAAACCAACGAAGAATAACTTTCCAAGAGCCAAAACATGCAGAAATTTTCCCATGTTAGCCTTCTCACATTACAAGAAAAACACAAATATACGATCATATGCACAAAAACCCACTTCATTGAACAGCTCAAGTAATCAAAGAAACCACTGAAACAGCCACATAACAGCAAAAGAACACCAAAAGGGCTGAACAATTCACAAATTCAAAATGCAATCAAGAGGCAGAGGGGCACAGCAGAACTGCAGAATCAGGAAAGAAACATCCAATTGTATGATGAATGCCCAGACAATAAAAAGATGAGCTCATATAGAAGATGGGGGGGGAGGAGAGGTGGGATTACCAGACAAGGTAAGTAGAGTGATGTGGGGCGCCTTGCTGCGGCGGGGGGGAGGGAGGCTGCGACACAAGTGAAATATAAAAGAGGCGCAGCTGAAGAACGTTAGATAAAGAGAGAGAGAGAGACAGAGGAGGGTCTATCAACTAAAAACCTAAAAGGTGAGTTAGCACTCAGGAGCGCTAATACTGCTGCCTTCAAGTTCCCGCGTTTGCCCCGTCGTTCACTTTTTAGGGATCCCTTACAGTCCCATACAGTTAAATAATTCAGTGATTCACTACTTATTTCTTAAAAAAAAAAAATCAAATTTTGAGTTTTATAGATAGATAAAACAAAATCAACGAGACTTATCCATTATAAAGGATAGTATATAAAATTAAATTAATAGTGTTGAGAATCATGTGTCAAAAAGAAAAAAAGGTGAACGCAATGAGTATATGGTTTAAGGTGTCGTAGCAAGGATACTGTGTAGATCACGAATCGATTTGAGAATTAGATACGTACAGTTACGCCATTTGATGCCAATTTGGCTTTTAAAGCAAATTTGTGCTCTTGTTTTTGTGGATAACTTTTGGTTTACGATATTTTAGTCATTAAAGCTATTACGTCTATTTGAACCTGAATCAACAATTTTGTAGGTCAAAGAATGCTCAACCAAGGAAATTGTAAATGCGCAGACTGTCATAATCACAATCAATTTCGAGATTATTCTATACTTATGTATTTTTAAAGTGCATTTGAAGTGCACAAGTATGCATGTGCTAATCAGTCTAAACCCTACATTCTCATCACTTCAAAATTACATACTTATTATTATGTAAGTATGTGCTCATAAATTTAATCATGTACGCGTATTTCTCTAAAACCAAACCCTTGTTTTATATTGATATACCCATAAATTGAAGCCAATATCACCGCCAGTTTAATATTATTTGGTGTCATCATTATTAAATACCTAAAAGTTATTACGATAATTCATATGCTTATAATTTCAATAAACAAAAGTAGTAAAATGATAAATTTCTTGCTACAAGACAGTTCATAAGTGTCTTATTTTGATTAAAAATCACACTATTATGTTTTTAAATTGAAAAAAAAAATAGTAGGTTCAAACAGTAAAAGCATATTACAACTTATAAATTATATAAAATCAACTTTTTATCCACAATTTATCATGTTTCTAAAATACGTACATCATATGTACTCGAGGATAGGGCTAAGATGATTATGGTACCATTTAATGCTTTGTCAGCTTGGGTGACAAATACTTAAAGTTAGCAATTCATAATTAAGTATAAAAAGGGCAGCCCGGTGCACAAGCATCCCGCGTTCACGCAGAGTCCGGGGAAGGGCCGCACCCCAAGGGGTGTATTGTAGGCAACCTAACCTGACTTTGTCAGTGGCTGATTCAACGGCTCGAACCCGTGACCTTTTGGTCACACGGAGACAACTTTACTAGTTGCTCCAAGGCTCCCCTCTCAATTCATAATTAAGTATAATTATTGAAAAAATTGTGATTTTAAATTATAAAACACATTAATTTATGATGTAACAAGACACTTAAGAATGTCTTACGGTAAAACATATGTCACTACCCACAAAAGTAATTAATACATGCACTAACACACGTACATGCATGTAACAAGTAAACATCTATTTAGCCTCTAGAAAAAATCATTGTAAATCAACTACAAGGAAAGAAAAGTTATAAAATTATATACAAAATTACATATACATTATGAATAATTACTGTCTCTTACATTCATAATTATATTTTTAAAATGAATTTAAGTATTCAATTGAATGACATAAAAGGAAAATAAAGAAAAGACGAACATAAAATATGAACTTTGTTTTAACTGATGCACGTATATTTACTGTTGCTTCCCTGTTCTTATTGGTAGCTACTATTCCTTCTTGCTCCTTACCGCTAGTTTTATCCCTCAATGAACAATCCATTAGATCATTGATGGTATTAACAAGGGTTTCTTTTATTTAAAGAAACTAATATTTTTGTCTTGTTGTCTCTTTCTTTTGGGCATAACTTTTCTATTTTTATTACTAGTTGTCTATCTAATTGTAAGGGTTGTGTTCACCTGTAAAACTGTAAATGTTTTATTTTATGTTTGATTTCAATTGTTTTTATGAAGTTTTGTACGTGCTTTCAATGAATGAATTACTGGTCCACTACGGGGTGGCAATCCAATGAGAGTCAATACTTCAAACGCAACATTCCATGTCAAAAGAATATCCCACTGGAAGTAACTACATTAAATCAACATATCTCTTATTAACTAAACGGTATAAACAGATATGTAGATCTCTTCCAAAAATTCTAATAGGAAACGCCAATTCAATAAGAAGGCAAATGATTAGGATGGGTACTAGGTTTTTTTTTTTTTTTTTTGGTTATCAATATTGTATTTTAACATGAAAAATTGTGTTTGCTTTTATCAATTGCATATTGTAAGTATCATGTGAAAAATTATCACTACTTAATGGATTACTCCCTTTCTTACAATTTTTTTAAAAAGTATTATGGCCTTTGCATTAAATTGTGGACAAGGGGAGGGGGCCAAAATCAAAGGTATCAAACCATTATTGTATGATTAGAAGTAGGGTGTCAAAAATCTCGAGAGTTGGAAATAAAATCAATCAGACTAATTCCCAACTCTTGGGAATTGAAATCAAATTCAAAACTGATAATACTGGTTCTTAGAAGTTAAAATCAAAATTGGTTTAGGTTTCAATTAGTTCTAAGATAACCACTGCACATTATTTGCCTTTATAGAGGTATATTTGTTCTTAACTTGCTAAGACGAAGAAATGTTAATAATCTTCATTTAAAACGGGTATGTTTAAGTTTTTCTTTAAAAAAGCATAAATAAGATAAAAGGGAAGGGAAGACTAATGAATTTTCACATGTTTTACTTTTTTTTTTTCCAAACAAAGATAAACATTCAAGTACTATGAGCCGTATCTCAGAGACCCTTCGAGGCAGTAGCTTAAAGGAAGGGGGCAACTGTACATCCAACACAAATAAACTAAACAAAAATCACCTTGTGCATGCTTAAGGTCAAACCCTGGGGCTCTTAACGCCATAAGTACTATTTAATTGGTGGTGCCAATTTTACATATATGTTTACAATTACCAACCATTCTTTACAGTGTTCATTGCTGGTCTTTAGCCTTTTGTCACTGCTATCCTTTGGTTTATATTGCTCAAATGAACACAGGTTAGAAGCATTGTCCATGTTAACGAGGATTTTTTTTTATTTTTTATTTTTTTTACTAGTAAGGTCAAGAGGGAAAGAGTACATGAAATAATCATTCTAGTAGAGCGAGTAACGAGGAGAAATGGAGAACCCATAACCAAAAGTTGACGAAACCAACAAGCACACTAACAGAAATAAGGAGCACTAAGAGAAGGGGTTGGAAACTTCTTGAAAAATATATGGCTAGTGTGTCATCTCCCTCTTCCAAACTATACACCACAAAATTACTCGCCAGATGGTTGGGTGAACAAAGGTTTCAATATTAGAAATTTCGTTGTCAAAAACAACCATTTTCCTATCAGCTATAGGGCTCTAAGAATCCGAAAAAAAGGTTGCATTTTATAATTCATCCAAGACAATTCAGCTGGCGGTATCAACAAAAGGTATTACTTTTAGTTTTTTGAAAAAGTACTAATTAACAAAGGTATTATTAGCGTTGTACTAAATAACTGACCAAAAAAAAAGGTCACTAAGACCTGGTTCAATAGTAGTATTTGATATCGCAATAGTATTTATTTCATTTATGGGGTTGTTTGATAAAATGGCGTTTGAGCAAAATCACTAACGCATGCTGTAACATATCCCAAGCTTCAAAGTTGTTGACGTGCGAGACTTTACGTGCATGAGCAGGCAAGACTTTACGTGATAATGGCCTAAGATTTGCATTGCCATGATATGATTGGCTCATTCATTCATTCATTCTAATTTGCCCTTAAGTTTATTAAAGCATTATTAAATTGCTTTAGATGGAATCATTTTTAATTTATTTTTAGCGCATATTTGTTACCCCATGTCAATACGAAGAAATGTAGTAAATACTCAATTGTTGCTAAAGCATAGTGTCAAAAATTAGAAAACTTATAACAACAACAACAGCAGCAACAACAACAACAATAACCATAATGGCTACTTGCTAACTCAATCGCTATTTTTGTTGAATATATAATGGCCGTGTTCGGTAATAACATTTTGAATGATGTTTAGCGTTTTGACAAAGTCATTACATTAAGCAGTCAATTTTTAGTGATCAGTAACATAATGTTTGAACTAGCATCGCATGTGGCGTTTAGCAAGTTCAAGCAATGTTTTCTTAAATGTTAATAATACTAACTTTTGGCATTGAAAATTGGCGTTTTATATGTTTTGGCTAAAAAATACCATTTGAGAATTTTATATTTGGACATAATTTATATCCTTTTATATTAATTTACATCAATCAACTTAATCAATAGCTAAATTTATCGATCACATCTACTATATACTACCTAAATAGTTAATTTTGCCAAACGGAGCCTATATCAATAAGCTAACTAAACAACTATCTGGTGAATACCAAAATAGAATAGCTATCTACTATTGAAAAAACTATCAGTTATATACAAACATATATAAGGTTCAAGTAGTTTGACACTTGTTTTTCTTAAGTAAAGTATCGAGTTTGAATCTTATAAATAGAGAACATCTGTTATAAGAGAGTTCAATCATTTTATGGAGCAACAATAACTCAAATATGATAAATCAAAGGCCTAAAGGCCCAAAAAAAAAAGAAAAACAACTTATCATGTATTTCTCCCTCCAACTGCCCATTTCTCCCTCCAAAATCCAAATGCCGACGGCCACTCCCATTGGCCCTCTCTAAAACGGTCATTCTCTCTCCGTCTCTCACGGAACATCTCCATGACCACGATCATCGAATCCTCGAAACCCTAAATTTCAGCTTCTTCGAACCCTAATTTTCCCGCTGTCTCGATCCTCTAGCATCTGTATCCGTCTCTGCGTGCGCTTATCTTCCAATGCAAATCGCGGCGAAGATGATCGAGACAGCGCTGGATTCTCTGGTGCCGTCACGGTGGGAGATTGAGGTCACTTTTGCTGCCACTGCTTTCGTGATGGCTGCTTATTGTTATTTCACTCTCTTCAATGGCCGCTGCGATGGCGATGACGAGAGTGTCGAGTATGGGGACGTCGATGAGAGAGAGAAGGTATTTCTCCCCTAAATCTGCTCTTGTATTCGTTATTGAATTTTGTATTGTTTTGAACGTGCAATCAATTTGGTAGAACTGTGTGCGTTATGTGATGTGACATCTTCAATACTAGGACAGTATATGCTGTTTTGTGATTTTCAATATGAGGTATATGGTTAGGCTTCACTGCCAATTATATGGCATTGAATTTGCTGGAACCGGGTGAAATAAGTTTTGAGAAATAAGATAGCGGCTCCCAAATTTCGGCGACTGAAATGCCATGTAATCGACCTTTATGCTGAATGCCACATTTGAACTGTATATCCTCATGAAATTGAATGACATTCAAGTTATCTAAGTCATGATTGTAGTAATTCAGTTAAAATAGGGAAAATTGACGAATATGTGGCAAAATGTAATTTTAGGAGCGGAAAAGATAATTTTTTTTTAAAAAAAATCAATGTTATTTTATTTCATTTAGATTGAAGTGTTAAGTGCCTACGGTGAAGTTGTGTTACCCAAACATTATCTCCACTCTATTAACCAAGGAAAGTGGGTTGTCAAGGCTCTTGATTTCGTATCCAGTACCTTATGCTGCCCATGGGTCCTGCTGCTTCCTAAGTAGTTTCCGGTGACACCATGGGTGGGATGTTTTGCTTTATATTGTTTGATGTTCTGGAATAATCACACCTTTTTGACATGCAGTTCTGCAATTATTTTGTAGATTGGCCAGCTGAAATGCGACCCTCAGTCTAATTCAGGGTACTTGATCAAGGTAGGTGATGAATATTTTTCGTCTTGTCATCCACAGAAAACTGAAGTTTCTCCATTTTTTTCTTGCTGCTAATCTCAAACTAGTTGCTTTGCCCTGTTGCTATATTACTTTGGAAGACAAAGGTCTTAATAATAATAACTACCATGACTAAGGATACAATGTCTCATGCTTGTGTAACTGTCCACATGGCTCCAAGTAGTTGGGGCCTTTTTCCTCGAGCTCATTAGTGAAGAGCTCTTGTTGAAATGGGCAACGTATGCTAAAGTCAAAGGGATCCAAGCAATCAGGAGCCCAACAAGGGGCAAAATTGTGTTGTGAAAACCTTCCTACTCGAAGGGCTCTATGCCATTATGACTAAGGCCTAAGTGTGCTAATTTATATTAATTTCTGTTTGATGATTCCTTGTGTGAAATTTAGGCCTAAGAAGGGGGTAGGTTGTGACACCCGGTTTTTTCCGGTATTGTGTCACTGATGTCAAGAAATATCCTGTTCTTTTGGTTTGGGAGGGGAACAATTGCACAAAATGCTTTGTTGGCTTGGGTTAAAACTAGCCTGCCCTAGTACTTTGGTGGAAGATAGGTAATTGATCGCGGGGCAGCCTACATGTCAACCTCCGTGTATATTTTTTAAAGTCTAATTTCCGTTTTTTCTTTTCTTCCGTTTTTGTTTCCCCCCTCTTGCACTTATTTTGTTTTTTGTTTTTCCTTTTGTTCTTTGCAGTGCTTTAGCTATTTGTTCACCTTTTCCTTTACCAAGCTACATTATAACTAGCAAGTGATTTTCAGATAGTAAGATATTTTTGAGTTCGTCCAAAGTTATTTCTCAGTTTTCCCTACATATAGCATCAGGCTCTTTTCCTAAGTGGACACAGTCTCCTCTTTCTATGACTATCGTATAGCAAGGTTGCTGGCAAAGATGGGTTTGTGGGTCTGGGCAGGCTAACTGTAAGGTAACATATGTTGGGAAGTGCCTTTGTGTCATGGGAAGTAAATATTGGGTGTTGTGCACGCGCATGCATGCTCACCCCCCCTCTGTGAGAGAGAAGAGGGGGGGGTTATCAAATGATAGAAAAATGGAAAGCTTGTATATCTACGCAGGGTATCATTTGGTTAATGTTGACTTTCTTGCCTCTTGATTTTTCAGGTTGGATTATTGGCAGCAAAGAATCTAATTGCCGCAAACTTGAATGGCACGTCTGATCCTTATGCAATTGTCACTTGTGGCACAGAGAAAAGATTCAGGTGACTGGAGTGATGGATTTAAGCGCTTCGTTTACATGCTAT
>NCQV01067521.1:1783-22323 GCA_002740545.1 Lophocereus schottii
AGTCTTAACTTACCACTTACTTGAAACGGTTTTGCTTTTTGGACAATATTTCGGATCACCTTTCAAAACAATCCTGGAAACAGTGCAGTCAGAGTGTTTCTAGACTAAGCTGCGAAAAAATAGTTTTACACGATTTTTTTATTTCTGATTTTGAGTAGCTTCTCCAAGATTTGCAAGCAAGATTTTTCTATGGAGTATCTTACCCCTTACCCTAAAAACGGTTATTAAAATCTAAGGGGATTTGCAAAATGTTTTTGAATAAAAAGAATATCCAATTTTTGGCAAGTGGATAAGGTTGTTGAGAAAAATATGGGCTAGTTGCTGAGAATCGCCGCCCTATGCACACGGTTTAGGAATTGTTTCCAGCTCATGTTACCTCACCCCTTGCGGCGAAAGGATTCTATATTTTTTAGAGATTTTAGTTTCCAATAATTTGAGAAAATTGTTTTACTAAGTACTATATAAAGTGGCTTCTTACAACCTCAGAAGCATCGGTTTTCAAAGGCAAAAATTTAGTGTTCATGAGCTTAAAAGTTTCAAAAGAAAACCATGTCTAGTGAGTTAGTTATTTGAGCTTTCAAAGTTGGCATATTAGGACTTCATTGTACCTTATATTAGCTTAGTGGAGAAGCATTGTAATAGGGTGGTTTTTCTTTATATTTTTCTTTCACAAAAGTGAGTTGAGTGTGTGTCCAAATCAAGGGGATTTTGGACGTGGGGTAACCTGTCTTAGGGAAGACGGTTATATGGGTTGTAATTTGTAACAAGGTGTGTTACTATTGTAACGTGAATAGCCCGTTTAGTGAAGTGTATAAATCCTACACGAGGTAGGTCGTGGTTTTTCACCTCAGTTGGGCTAGAGGTGTTTTCCACGTAAAAATCCTGTGTCCATTATTTCCGCATTTAATTTTGTTGGATTTTCGCTTCTGCTTATCACAGGAACAGCCTACATGAACAGGGTCTAAGATTGTTTGCTAGCATATTGCGAAAATCGGACACTACAATTCACCCCCCTCTTGTGGTTGTGTACTCTCTAAAGCAACAACTAGCCTTCTCAAACTCAAATGAATCATAAGCAATCCACTTAAGCAAATACCATGCACCATCGACACTTTTACCATGAAAACCCCAATACCCTTAAAGAGTTCAGGTTTTACTATTCACACCCTCGTCAACGATGTCTAAAATTTCCTATTTAGTGACACAATAACCACATTTTAGCAAGAAAGGCATTTAAACACTTAAAATACCTCCAAAATAATTCATGCTCGGACTGGGGGAAATGGAAAATTGCCATTATTGTTTCTCAATAGTTTTTTTTAGTTAATTTTCAAATTTTTTTATAGGTTTTTCTTCCCAAAGAAAAATAAAATGCTTAGTCAAACCTACTAGGAAAAACACAATATTCGACGCCAGTTGCCGGTAATGGCGCCAAAAATTTGATAGAGTCGTAAAGGTCATAGTGGTGTTATAACAAATCATGGTCTACCCCACAAAGACGAGGTTGATCTATTTAGACTACGTTCCCTCAAGGTATGCTGAACAAATCAAAGTTTGATGTTGAAATTAATTTAATCTAGTACCTAACCTAGTGGATAATTAATCAAGGATTTATAATGAACTAGCAATCTCCCAATTCATGTATCAATCAAGCAAATCTTCCTCTAATGGTTGTTTTAAAACCGATAATCGAATTATCACAACCCTCTTTAAAGGTGAAGTGAAATACCTAAATCAACTCAATCATCAATTTTCATAGATTTCTTGATTAGTTTAGCTTCATTAAGCACACGAATGTCAAATCAATGGTTTCTCATTCCATAATTCTCTTTCAAGACGTCACGCAATCAAGCTAAATCCTAGGACTCCGGTATTTGAGATTTCACCTTTCAGTCCTTCATCCAAATACCCACAACATATAAGAAAGTGATCAAGTTTCTCACAGGACAAGAAACTTTTAGGATTTGATAAAACAAACCAACAATTCTGAAAACACCAAATGATATTAACGCAACATCAAGAAACTAACAAATGTTTGCATAAATCTAAAATTAAACAACAAAGATAATCAAAATACAAAACATGAAAGTAAGAAAAGCAAAGTGAAGAGAAGTGAAAAGAGAAGAGATGCACAGCCAAAGAACGTCCTGGAGCCGTCGTGCAAACCCAGGATGGAATCCTTGCAAATCTTTACTTCAACTCAATCTCTCCTTCTCCCTAATCTAAACTCTAATCCTTAGTAGAATGACATGGAGAATGAAATGATCAAATGGCTCTTTCTGCTACTTAAGGGATGCCCTATTTATAGAAAAACTCAATTGATCTTAGCCACACGATGAGGGAAAATGAACAGGCTCACTGTTACATGCTCACCATGGGCAGACCGTGGTGATGGCTAGAACTGAATTCTTCTGCTCTTCTTCTATTCCATGCGCATAGCAATTTAGGGGCATCCATACTAACTCAAAATACATCTAAATGAGGGTCAAATGATGGGTAAAAAGACCTAATATCCTACAAAAGACATCAAACAACCATACCCAAGTATAAACTGAGAATAGTAGTATAAATAATAACTTAAAGCACAATATTCTCCTAAAAATGACGCAAAATAGCCCTAAAATGATGCACATATTGAGCACTTATCGAACTCACCCATGCTTAAGCTGTTGCTTGTCCTAAGTAAACACTATATAAAACCGACAAAAGAAGATGCATGTCGTACTCAAACATATAACAACCTCGTAAAAGTAGGCAAGTGATGGCATATCACTGGTAAGAATAACATTCAATAAAAACCGCAAATAGTGCGCAAAACATTTCAAAATCGAAAGAAGGAGAAGGTTTTCTAAAAAGTATAAGACCATAAGCTGGATATTAAAATTGATCACCCCAAAGAACTACAAAGCATGTCATGCAAGCACATGAAATTGCAGAGCTAAAGGAACCGGTAGAACCTGACTTGTTAGGAAATGTTGATCACTCGTGCTCATGTGTTTAAAAATATGGAATAGGTTCACTCAAGACTTATTCCAATGATGTAATCTGCCACATGCTTGACAAGACTCACAAATTCTCCACCATTAAAATGCAATGTCCACAAGACAACGAAGAGGGCTTTATATGGATTTTAATATGGGCTACATGGGTTAAGGGAAAGGAGTGGACAAATAAATTTGGGCAACGTGGAGCTACTTAGCCAAGTGAATAAGGAGCAACAAACAAAACACCAAGAAACCTTGAAGTTCACTAACACTCCAAACTCCAATAATTCAATGAATATACCCCATGAATCAATTAGGAAATGAGTTGACAAAGAAAGAACTTAAGCTGTTTACATATCCAATGCCAATCACTTATTCATTCTTTTTCATTGCTTTTTTTTTTGCTTCACTTTTTTTTTAACAACACGACTTTATCTTCCTTTTATTCTTTTTCTTCAACATAATTTGTTTTTGCAATGAAACAAAAATTTCAATTATTAGACGGCATAGGATCACTCACCATCAACTCACAACTGAATATATAATACACAACCCACACAAGAGGGAACCAAGGTAAATCCTCCCTATCATTAAGCCCTCAACAAACCAGCATACTAAAGCCATCATAAACTTAATTATCCCCAAAACCACGTACTACATACATGAAGTGATGCTCCATAGACTTGGTTTAAAGGCAGGAATATGTGTTTGGCCAATGGCCAATATGAAGGGATCACAACAAAAACGGATATAAGCTCAAAGGGGCTAGCAAAGAGGAAAAAACAGGTAACACAAGGGCATGTGATTTGGCTATGTCGCTAAAATGACCAAAGAAAGAATGACTCCATCATATCATCAACTATACGCATGCTAATGCACTCGAGCAAGTTCTAGAGATGAACCACGAAAGAGTCACACACATGAAAGAAATATGAGACTAAATATAATGACTAGTCCAAGTAAGACTCAAAATACCACGGGATATCTACTAAAGTCTAAATTAAACTCATAAAATAACTCATATGTACAAATATTAGAGCAAATGACTCTAAGGGATGACAAAGTTCTCAAACAAGGCAAGGGTCAAAACAAGAAATATTGACAAAACTTTCAAAAATTTATAGCCCTAAAAGGGATTGCTCATCAAAAGATACTCAAGCTCATAAAAGCTATTTTGCCTAAAGAAAAGCATCATTGGAGGTTATCTCAATCCATCCCTCCCAACTCTATATGTAAATCCGAAATGCAAATCTAAAAGTCAGCTAAAAGCAACATGCAAACAAAAGGAGACCTAAAAGTATATGTTCTAACATGTATGCAAACTAATAACCCAAAATAAAAAACATGAAAGCTTCCCTTCCCCGATGCTTAGCTTAGATAAGGAATTATTATTCAAAGGAAAGAAAACTTAGAGAAGGGGAACAAAAGAAAACAATCTCACGAGCTTAGGTGCTGAGTGCACCAAAGCTATACGGCCTCGTCATAACCAGGGCATATGGAGCATCAGCCACTCCATCACGATGTCAAGACTCGCCTTATGAAAGTAGACACCCTTAAAGCACCCAGGACTTATCAAACTCCTGGGACCACAATTAAGAAAATAAAAGTTAGGAGGCAATAATCAAAATTACGCCAAAGAGAATAAGTATCCTCTTAACTTTATCAATGACTATAGAAAAACCATAAGAAGGGTTAAAGAATATAGTCCATGTGATTTTTCTGGCCCAGTCTCCTAAGCAAATACAATAAGGATCAATGGAGGCATTAAGCCCGCTAAAGCAACCTACGGATACAAAATCATCAACATTCCCACCAAGTAGACCAAGTATATTATCCTCATAGCCCAAATCAACATTTGAATCAAAAATCTTAGGACTATCAACGAGTTCATCTGAGGAATACTTGTACGAAGTGAAGGGCTGTGAAGACTTGGGGGAAGCATGTGAATGATCAAGGGGATTAGGGAGATCAATACTATAAGCAAGGCTAGGAGACTTCTTATGCATAAACACATCACATGACCCCTCTAAAGGCGTATATTCTAGATCATGCACCTTATCAAAAGTACCTTCTGACTCAAAATATGCATCAGAAACATCAAACCTAGCATCAAACCCAAAAGGCTCATCGACCTCAAGCCCCGTGTGCCGTGCTAAAGGAAAGGATGAATCAAGCAAAGTCAAGACATCATCAGTATTGTCCATGGTTCATGCAAAGCTAGGTTGCGCATAGCATGGGTAATAAGGACACGAATTAGTACCATGTAAGAAGAATTACACAAGTCACAACAAAAAGGGCATAATAAGATCTATAATAGAAAGCGCAAGGATCAGAAATTGAATATCTATAAACTCGACCAGCCTTTTCAAACTCAAATGAATACCCTTAAAGAGTTCGGGTTTTACTATTCACAGCCCTCGTTAACAATGTCTAAAATTTCCCATTTACTAACACAATAACCACATTTAGCAAGAAAGGCATTTAGACGCTTAAAATACCCCAAAAATAATTCACACTCGGACTGGGGGAAATGGAAAATTGCCATCATTGTTTCTCAATAGTTTTTTTAGTTAATTTCCAAATTTTTTTATAGGTTTTTTTCCCCATAGAAAAATAAAATGCTTAGTCAAACCCATTAGGAAAAACCCAATATTTGATGCTAGTTGTCGGTAACGGCGCCAAAAACTTGATACAGCTGCAAAGGTCACGGTGGTGTTATAACAAATCATGGTCTATCCCACAGAGACAAGGTTGATCTATTTTGGCTACATTCCCTCAAGGTATGCTAAGCAAATCAAAGTTTGATATTGAAACTAATTTAATCTAGTATCTAACCTAGTGGAGAATCAATCAAGGATTTATGCTAAACTAGCAATCTCCCAATTCATGTATCAATCAAGCACATCTTTCTCTGATGGTTGTTTTAAAACCGATAACAGAATTATCGCAACCCTCTTTAAAGGTGAAGTGAAATGTGTAAATAAAATCAATCATCAATTTTCATGGACTTCTTGATTAGTTTAGCTTCATTAAGCACACGATTATCAAATCAATGGTTCTCATTCCATAATTCTCTTTCAAGACATCATGCAATTAAGCCAAATCCTAGGACTCCGGTACTTGAGATTTCACCTTTCAGTCCTTCATCCAAATACCCACAACATGCAAGAAAGTGATCGAGTTGCACATAGGACAATAAACTTCCAGGATTTGATAAAACAATCCAACAATTCCGAAAACACCAAATGATATTAATGCAAGATCAAGAAACTAACAAATGTTTGAATAAATATAAAATCAAACAACAAAGATAATCAAAACATAAAACATAAAAATAAGAAAAGAGAAGTGAAGAGAAGTGAAAAGGGAAGAGATGCTTAGCCAAAGAACGCGCTGGAACCGTCGTGCAAACCCGGGATGGAATCCTTGTAAATCTTTACTTCAACTCACTCTCGCTTTCCCCCTAATCTGAACTCTAATCCTAAGTAGAATGATATGGAGAATGGAATGATGTAATGGTTTTTTCTGCTACTTGAGGGCACCCTATTTATAGAAAAACTCGATTTATCTTAGCCACATGATGAGGGAAAATAAACAGGCTCACTGTGACATGCTTACGACGGGCAGACCATGGTGCCGAGTGGAACTTAATTCTTCTGGTCTTCTTCTCTTCCATGGGCATAGCAACTTAGGGGCATCCATGCTGAGTCAAAATACATTTAAACGAGGGTCAACTGCTGGGGAAAAAGGCCTAATATCCCGCAAAATGCACCAAACAACCATACCCAAGCATACATCGAGAATAGGAGTGTAAATAACAACTTAAAGCACAATATTCTCCTAATAAACAGCATAAAATGGCCCTAAAATGATATACATATTGAGCACTTATCAAAATCCCCCATGCTTAAACCGGTTCTTGTCCCCACACAAACACCATGTAAAATTGACAAAAGAAGACGCATCTAGTACTCAAACACATAACAACCTCGTCAAAGTAGGCAAGTGATAACATATCACAAGTAAGCATAACATTCAACGACAACCGAAAATAGTGCGCAAAACACTTCAAAATCGAAAGGAGGAGAAGGTTTTTGAAAATGTATAAGACCACAAGTTGGATATCAAACTTGATCACCCCAAAGAACCAAAAAGCATGTCATGCAAGCACATGAAATTGTAGAGCCAAAGGGGCCGATAGAACCTCACTTTTTGGAAAATGTGGATCGCTTCCGCTTATGTGTTTGAAAATATGGCATAGGTTTACTCAAGACTCATTCCAATGATGAAATCTACCATATGCTTGATAAGATTCTCAAATTCTCCACCACTAAGATGCAATGTGGGTAAGACAATTAAGAGGGCTTTATATGGGTTGTAATGTGGGCCATAAGGTTTAAGGGAAAGGTGTGGACAAATGAATTTGGCAATGTGGAGCTACTTAGCCAAGTGACTAGGGAGCAACCAACAAAACACGAAGAAACCTTGAAGTTCAGTAACACTCCAAACTCCGATAATTCAATGAACACACTCCATGAATCAAGTAGGAAACGAGTTGACAAAGAAAGAACATAAGCTATTTACATATCCAATGCCAATTACTTGTTCATTATATTTTGCTTTTTTTTTCCGCTTCTTTTTTTTTGGAACACAACTTTATCTTCCTTTTTTTCTTTTTGATGAACAATGAAATAAAAATTTCAATTATTAAAATGTATAGGATCACTTACTATCAACTCATAACCAAATATATAATACACAGCCCAAACAAAAGGAAACCAAAGCAAATGCTCAATATCATCAAGCCCTCAATAGACCAACATACCAAAGCCACCGTAAACTCAATTATCCTCAAAACCACCCACTACATACTTGAAATGATGCTCCATAGACTTGGCACAAAGGTAGCAATATGTGTTTGGCTAAGGGCCAATGTTAAGGGATCACAACAAAGACAGATATAAGCTCAAAGGGGCTAGCAAAGGGGAAACAAATATAAGAAATAAGGGCATGCTATTTGGCTAAGTGGCTAAAATGACCAAAGAAAGAATGCCTCTATCATATCATCAACTATGCGCATGCTAATGCAGTTTTGAACAAGACTCAAGGCAAGTTCTAAAGATGCAACATGGAAGAGTCACATACATGAAAGAAATATGGGACCAAATATAATGATTAGTCTAAATAAGGCTCAAAATCTCATGGAAAATCTTCCAAACTCTCAATTAAGTTCATAAAATGACTCTCATGCACAAACATTATTGCTAATAACTCTAAAAGATAACATAGTTCTCAAATAAGAAGGATTTTGCTAGGCAAGTCTCCTAGGCATGTACAATGAGGATCAATGGAGGCATTAAACCCACTAAAGCAACCTAGGGACATAAAATCATCAACATTCACGCCAAGCATACTAAACATATTGTCCTCATAGCTCAAATCAACATTTGAATTACAAATCTTAGGATTATCAATGGGCTCATCTAAAGAATACTCGGAGGAAATACAGGGTTGCGAACACATGGGGAAAGCTTGTGAATAATCAAGGGGATTAGAGAGATCAATACTACAACAAAGGCTAAGAGAGTTCTCATGCATAAACACATCACATGACCCCTCCAAAGGAGTATAATCCAGATCATGCACCTTATCAAAAGTATCTTCTGACTCAAAACATGCATCAGAAACATCAAACCTAGTGTCAAACCCCACCCACCTTGAGGCTCATGCACTGAGCTAAAAGAAAGGATGAATCACTTATGGTCAAGACATCATCAGTATCGTCTATGGGTGATGCAAAGTTAGGTTGCGCATAGAATGCATAATAACGGCACGAATTAGTAGCATGGTAAGAAGAATGACAAACGTCACAACAAAAAGGGCATAATAAGATCTACAATAGAAACCACAAGGATCAGGAATTGAATATCTAAAAACACGACTAGCCTTCTCAAACTCAAATGAATCCCAAGAAATCCACTTAAGCAAATACCATGCATCATCGACACTTTAGCATGAAAACCCCAATACCCTAAAAAACTTCGGGTTTTACTATTCATATCCTCGTCAACAATGTCTAAAGTTTTCCAATTTCTAACACAGCAACTACATAGAGTACGAAAGACATTTAAACGCTTATAATACCTCTAAAACAGTCCATGCTTGGACTGGGAGAAATAGGAAATTGCCATTGTCGTTTCTCAACAGTTTATTTTTTTTGGTTAATTTCCAAATTTTTTTATAGGTTTTTTCCCAAAGAAAAATAAAATGGTTAGTCAAACCTATCAAGAAAAACCCAATATTCGACGCTAATCCCCGACAACGGTGCCAAAAGCTTGATACAGCCGCAAAGTGCACGGTGGCATTGTAACAAATCGAGGTCGATCCCACAGAGATTAAGTTGATCTATTTAGGCTATGTTCCCTCAAGACATGCTAAGCAAATCAAAGTTTGACATTCAAACTAAGTTAATCTAGTACCTAATCTAGTGGATAATCAATCAAGGATTTACACAAAACTAGCAATCTCCCAATTTTGTATTAATCAAGCACACCTTCCTCTAATGGCTGTTTTAAAACCAATAATCGAATTGCCGCAACCCACTTTGAAGGTGAAGTGAAATACCTAAATCAAATCAATCATCAATTTTCATGGATTTCTCGATTAGTTTAGTTTCATTAGACATATGATTATCAAATCAATGGTTTCTCATTCCATAATTCTCTTTCAAGACATCACGCAATCAAGCCGAATCCTAGGACTCTGATATTTGAGACATCACCTTTTAGTCCTTCATCTAAATACCCACAACATGCAAGAAAGTGATCAAGTTTCTCACAAGACAATAAACTTTTTGGAATCGATAAAACAATCCAACAATTCCGACAACACCAAATAATATTAACACAAGATCAAGAAACTAACAAATATATGCATAAATCTAAAATCAAACAACAAAGATAATCAAAATACAAAACATAAAAAAAAGAAAAGAGAAGGGAGGAGAAGAAAAGAGGGAAAAGATGCTTAGCAAAAGAACGCACTTGAAACATCGTGCAAACCCAGGATGGAATCCTTACAAATCTTTACTTCAACTCACTCTCTTTTTCCCCCGAATCTAAACTCCAATCCTAAGTAGAATGATATAGAGAATGAAATGATGAGATAGTTCTCTCTACTGCTTGAAGGATGCCCTATTTATAAAAAAACCTAATTGATCTCATGCACACCATGAGGGAAAATGAACAGGTTCACTATTACATGCTCACCGCAGTCCGTGGCATCCACCACAGGCTGACCGTGTGCTGGCTGGAACTCAATTCTTCTGCTCTTCTTCTCTTCCATAAGTGTAACAACTTAGGGGCATCCGTAGTGAGTCAAAAGACATCTGAATGTGGGTCAAATGCTGGGTAAAAAGGCCTAATATCTTGCAAAACACATCAAACAACCAGGCCAAGCATAAATCGAGAATTGGAGTGTAAACAACAACTTAAAACACAATATTATCCTAAAAATGACACAAAATAGCCCTAAAATGATAGACATATTGAGCACTTATCAAACTCCCCCATGCTTAAACTTTTGCTTGTCCTCAACAAACACTATATAAAACCGACAAAAGAATATGCATCTAGGACTCAAACACACGACAATCTCGTTAAAATAGGCAAGTGAAAGCATATCATAAGTAAGAATAACATTCAACGACAACCGCAAATAGTGCGCAAAATATTTCAAAATCGAAATAAGGAGAAGGTTTTTGAAAAAGTATAAGACCATAAGCTGGATATCAAACTTGATCACCCCAAAGAACTACAAAGCATGTCATGCAAGCGCACGAAATTACGGAGCTAAAGGGACCGATAGAACCTCACTTTTTGGGAAATGTGGATCACTCTTGTGCATGTGTTTGAAAATATAGCAGAGGTTCACTCGCGACTCATTCTAATGATGTGATCTACCATATGCTTGACAAGACTCTCAAACTCTCCCCCACTAAACTACAATGAGCACAAGATAATCAAGAGGGCTTCATGTGGGTCGTAATGTTAACTATAAGGGTTAAGGGAAAGGCGTGGGCAAATGAATTTGGGCAATGTGGAGCTACTTAGCTAAGTGACTAGGGAGCAACCAACAAAACCCCAGAAACCTTGAAGTTCGCTAACACTCCAAACTCCAACAATTCAATGAACATACTCCACAAATCAAGTAGGAAACGATTGACAAAGAAAGAACTTAAGCTATTTACATATCCAAGGACAATTACTTATTCATTCTTTTTTGTTGCTTTTTTTCGACTTCTCTTTTTTTTTGCAACATAACTTTATCTTCCTTTTTTTTGTTTTTCTTCAACATAATTTGTTTTTGCAATGAAACAAAAATTTCGATTATCAAAATGCATAGGATCTCTCACTATCAACTCACAATAGAATATATAATACACAGCCCAAACAAGAGGGAACCAAAGCAAATCCTCAATATCATCAAGCTTTCAATAAACCAACATACCAACGCCACCGCAAACTGAATTATCCCCAAAATCACCCACTGCATGCTTGAAGTGATGCTCTATAGACTTGAATTAAAGGTAGGAATATGTGTTTGGCCAAGGGATAATATGAAGGGATCATAACAAAGACGGATATAAGCTCGAATGGGCTAGGAAAGGGGAAAAAACATGTACCACAAGGGTATGCTATTTGGCTATGTAGCTAAAATGACCAAATAAAGAATGGCTCTATCATATCATCAACTATGCACATGCTAATGCAATTTTGAACAAGACTCGAGGCAAGTTGTAGAGATGCAACATGGAAGAGTCACACATATGAAAGAAATATAAGACTAAATATAATGATTAGTCCAAATAAGACTCAACATCTCACGGGATATTTACCAAAGTCTCAATTAAGCTTATAAAAATGTCTCCCATGTATAAACATTCGAACTAATGAGACTAGGGGATAACGAAGTTCTCAAACAAGACAAGAGCCAAAACAAGAAATATTTACAAAACCTTTAAGAATTTGTAGCACCAAAAGGGACTACACATCAAAAAATACTCAAGCTCATGAAAGCTATCTTGCCTAAATAAAGCATCATCGGAGGTTATCTCAAACCATCCCTCCCAATCTCTATATGCAAATCTAAAATGCAAATCTAAAAGTCAACTAAAAGCATCATGCAAACAAGAAGAAACCTAAAACTATATGCTCTAACATGTATGCAAACTAATAACCAAAAATGAAAAACATGAAAATTGCCCGTCCTCCATGCTTAGATAAAGCATTATTATTCAAAAGAAACAAAGCTTAGAGAAGGGGAACAAAAGAAAACAATCTCACAAGGTTAGGTGCTAAATGCACCTAAATTATGCGGCCTCGTAATAGCCAGGGCACAAGGAGCATCAGCCACTCTATCACGATGCCAAGACTAGGCTCATGAAAGCAGGCACGGATAAAGCACGCAAGAGCTTATCAAACTCCTGGGACCACAATTAAGAAAATAAAAGGTAAGAGGTAATAATCCAAATTACACCAAAGAAAATAAGTATCCTCTTAACTTTATCAATGATCATAGAAAAATCATGAGAAGGATTTTCCTAGACAAGTCTCCCAGGCATACACAATGAGGATCAATGGAGGCATTAGACCCACCTACATAACCTAGGGACACAAAATCATCAACATTCCCATCAACTGTACAAAACATATTATCCTCATAACCCAAATCAACATTTGAATCCCAAATCTTAGGATTATTATTGGGCTAATCTAAAGAATACTCGGAGGAAATAGAGGGTTGTGAACATGTGGGGATAGTATGTGAATGATCAAGGGCACTAGGGAGATCAATATTATAACAAAGGCTAGGAGAGTCCTCATGCATAAACACATCACATGACGCCTCCAAAGGAGTATAATCTAGATCATGCACCTTATCAAAAGTATCTTCTGACTCAAAACATGCATCAGAAACATCAAACCTAGCATCAAACCCAAAAGACTCACCGACCTCGAGCCCCGTGCACTGAGGTAAAGGAAGGGCTAAATCAGTTACGATGAAGACATCATCAGTATTGTCCATGGGTGATGCAAAATTAGGTCGCGCACAAGGATAAGAAATTGAATATCTACAAACATGACGGGCCTTCTCAAACTCAAATGAATCCTAAGAAATCCACTTAAGCAAATACCATGCATCGTCGACACTTTTGCCATGAAAACCCTAATACCCTAAAAGATCCGATTTTACTATTCACATCCTCGTCAACAATGTCTAAAATTTTTTATTTTCTAACACAGTAACCACATTGAGCAAGAAAGACATTTAAATGCTTAAAATACCTTAAGAACAATTCATGCTTAGACTAGGGGAAATGGAAAATTGCCATTGTTGTTTCTCAATAGGTTTTTTTTTTGTTAATTTCTATATTTTTTTATAGGTTTTTTTGCAAAGAAAAATAAAATGCTTAGTCAAACCTATCAGGAAAAGCCCAATATTCGATGCTAGTCCCCGACAATGGCGCCAAAAACTTAATACGGCTGTAAAGCGCACTGTGGTGTTGCAACAAATCAATGTCGATCCCACAGAGACTAGGTTTATCTATTTGGGCTACGTTCCCTTAAGATATGCTAAGTGAATCGAAGTTTGACATTCAAACTAATTTAATCTAGTATCTAACCTAGTGGATAATCAATCAAGGATTTATACAAAACTAGCAATCTCCTAATTTATGTATCAGTCAAGCGCATCTTCCTCTCATGGTTGTTTTAAAACCGATAATCAAATTATCACAACCCTCTTTAACGGTGAAGTGAAATACCTAAATCAAATCAGCCATTAATTTTCATGGATTTCTCGATTAGTTTAGCTTCATTAGGCACTTGATTATCAAATCAATGTGTTATCATTCTATAATTCTCTTTCAAGATATCACGCAATCAAGCGAAATTCCTGTGCTCCGTTATTTGAGACTTTGCCTTTTGGTCCTTCATCCAAATACCCACAACATGCAAAAAGTGATCAAGTTTCTCATAAGATAATAAACTTTTTGGATTCGATAAAACAATCCAACAATTCCGAAAGCACCGAATGATATTAACATAAGATCAAGAAACCAACAAATATTTGCATATATCTAAAATCAAACAACAAAGATAATCAAAATACAAAACATAAAAATAAGAAAAGAGAAGAGAAGAGTGAAAAGATGCTTAGCTAAAGAACGACTAGAACCATCATGCAAACTCTGGGTGGAATCCTTATAAATCTTTACTTCAACTCACTCTCTCTTTCGCCCTAATCTAACCTCTAATCCTGAGTAGAATGATATGGAGAATGGAATGATGAGATGGTTATAAAAAAACTCGATTGATCATAGGCACACGATAAGGGAAAATGAACAGGCTCACTATTGCATGCTCACCACAGTCCATGGCATCCATCACGGGTTGACCACGTGCTGGATAGAATTCAATTCTTCTGCTCTTCCTCTCTTCGACGAGCATAGTAACTTAGGGGCATCTGTAACGAGTCAAAATACATCTAAATGTGGGTTAATTGCTAGGTAACAAGGCCTAATATCCTGCAAAACTCATCAAACAATCAGACTTAAGCATAAATTGAGAATAGGAGTGTAAATAATAACTTAAAACAAAATATTCTCCTAAAAACAACCCAAAATATCCCTAAAATGATATACATATTGAGCACTTATCAAACTCCCCTATGCTTAAACTGTTGCCTATCCTCAAGCAAACACCATATAAAACCGACAAGAGAAGACGCATCTAGTACTCAAACATATAACAACCTCGTGAAAGAAGGCAAGTGATAGCATATCACAAGCAGGAATAGCAGTCAATGACAACCACAAACAGTGTGCAAAACATTTCAAATCGGAAGCAGGAGAAGGTTTTTGAAAAAGTATAAGACCACAAGCTGGATATCAAACTTGATCACCCCAAAGAATCACAAAGCATGTTATGCAAGCACATGAAATTGTAGAGCTAAAGGGACTAGTGCAACCTCACTTTTTGGAAAATGTGGGTCACTCTCGTGCATGTGTTTGAAAATATAGCATAGGTTCATTCAAGAATCATTCTAATGATGCAATCTACCATATGCTTGATAAGACTCTCAAATTCTCTGCCACTAAAATACAATGTGCGCAAAACAATTAAGAGGGCTTTATATAGGTCGTAATGGGGGCTATAAGACTTGAGGGAAAGGTGTGGACAAATGAATTTGGGCAATGTGGAGCTACTTAGGCAGGTAACTAGGGAGCAGCCAACAAAACACCAGAAACCTTGAAGTTCACTAACACTCCAAATTCTAATAATTCAATGAACATACTCCATGAATTAAGTAGGAGACGAGTTGACAAAAAAAGAACTTAAGCTATTTACATATCCAATGCCAATCACTTATTCATTGTTTTTTGTTACTTTTTTCCACTTCGCTTTTTTTTTTGCAACATAACTTTATCTTCCTTTTTTTCTTTTTCTTCAACATAGTTTGTTTTTGCAATGAAAGATAAATTTTAATTATTAAAAGGTATAGGATCACTCACTATCAACCCACAACCGAATATATTATACACAGCCCAAAGGGAACTAAAGCAAATGCTCAATATCATCAAGCCCTCAATAAACCAACATACCGAAGCCACCATAAATTTAATTATCCCTATAACCACCCACTACATACTTGAAGTGATACTGTATAGACTCGGCTTAAAGGCAGGAATATGTGTTTGGGCAAGGGCTAATATGAAGGGATCACAACAAAGACGGATATAAGCTTAGAGTGGCTAGCAAAGGGGAAAAAATATGTAACACAAGGGTATGCTATTTGGCTATGTGGCTAAAATGACCAAAGAAAGAATGCCTCTGTCATATCATGAACTATGCACATGCTAATGCAATTTTGAACAAGACTCGAGGTAAGTTCTAGAGATGCAAGATAGAAGAGTCACACACATGAAAGAAATATACGACTAAATATAACAATTAGTCCAAATAAGGCTCAAAATCCTACGGGATATCTGCCAAAGTCTCAATTAAGCTCATAAAAATGACTCGCATGTACAAACATTGGTACTAATTACTCTAGGGGATAACAAAGTTCTCAAACAAGGCAAGTGTCAAAACAACAAATATTGACAAAGCCTTCAAAACTTTGTAGCACTACAAGGGCTTACACATCAAAAAATACTCAAGCTCATAAAGGCTATCTTGCCTAAACAAAAGCATCATTGGAGGTTATCTCAAAGCATCCCTCCCCATCTCTATGTGCAAATCTAAAAGTCAACCAAAAGCAACATGCAAACAAAAAGAAACCTAAAACTATATGCTCTAACATGTATGCAAACTAATAACCAAAAATGAAAAATATGAAGCTACCCTTCCCCCATGATTAGAAAAGGCATTATTGTTCAAAGGAAAGAACTCTTAAAGAAGGGGACAAAAGAAAGCAATCTCACTAGGGGCACACAGAGCATCAGCCACTCTATCACGATGTCAAGACTCGGCTCATGAAAGCAAACACTATTAAAACACGCAGGAGCTTATCAAAGTCCTTGGACCACAATTAAGAAAATAAAAGGTAAGAGGCAATAATCAAAATTACACCAAAGAGAATGAGTGTCCTCTTAACTTTATTAATGACCATGGAAATATCATAAGAAGGATTAAAGAATGTAGTCAATGTGATTTTGCTAGGCAAGTCTCCCAGACATATACAATAAGGATTAACAGAGGCATTAAACCCACTAAAGCAACCTAGGGACACAAAATCATCAACATTCCCACCAAACATACTAAACATATTATCCTCATAGCCAAATTAACATTTGAATCACGAATCTTAGGATTATCAATGGCCTCATCTAAAAGTACTCGGAGGAAATAGAGGGTTGTGAACACGTGGGGGAAGTAAGTGAATGATCAAGGAGATTAGAGAGATCAATATTGCAACCAGGGCTAGGAGACTCCTCATGCATAAACACATCGCATGACCCCTCCAGAGGAATATAATCTAGATCATGCACCTTATCAAAAATTTCTTCTGACTCAAAACATGCATCAGAAACATCAAAACTAGCATCAAAGACAAAAGGCTCATCGACCTCAAGCCCTGTGTATGAGCTAAAGGATAGGATGAATCAGGCAAAGTCAAGACATCATCAGTATTGTCCATGGTTGATGTAAAGCTAGGTTGCGCATAGCATGGGTAATAAGGACACGAATTAGTAGCATGGTAAGAAGAACTACACAAGTCACAACAAAAAGAGCATAATTAGATCTATAATAGAAAGCGCAAGGATCAGAAATTGAATATCTACAAACTCGACTAGCTTTCTCAAACTCAAATGAATCATAAGCAATCCACTTAAGCAAATACCATGCATCATCGACACTTTTACCATGAAAACCCCATTACCCTTAAAGAGTTCGGGTTTTACTATTCACACCCCTCGTCAACAATGTCTAAAATTTCCTATTTATTAACACAATAACCACATTTAGCAAGAAAGTCATTTAAACGCTTAAAATACCTCCAAAATAATTCATACTCGGACAGGGGGAAATGGAAAATTGCCATTGTTGTTTCTTAATAGGTTTTTTTTTGGTTAATTTCCAAAATTTTTTTGTAGGTTTTTTTTTCAAAGAAAAATAAAATTCTTAGTCAAACCTATCAGGAAAAACCCAATATTCGACGTTAGTCGCTGGTAACGACGCCAAAAACTTGATAAGGCTGCAAAGCGCACGGTGGCGTTGTAACAAATCAAGGTCTCTCCCACAGAGACTAGGTTGCTCTATTTGGGCCACGTTCCCTTAAGGTATGCCAAGCAAATCAAAGTTCGATATTAAAACTAATTTAATCTAGTATCTAACCTAGCGGATAATCAATCAAGGATTTATAATAAACTAGCAAACTCCCAATTCATGTACTAACCAAGCACATGTTCCTCTAATGGTTGTTTTAAAACCGATAATCGAATTATCACAACCCTCTTTAAAGGCGAAGTGGAATACCTAAATCAAATCAATCATCAATTTTCATGGATTTCTTGATTAGTTTAGCTTCATTAGGCACGCGATTATCAAATCAATGGTTTCTTATTCTATAATTCTATTTCAAGACATCATGCAATCAAGCCAAATTCTAGGACTCCGGTATTTGAGATTTCACCATTCAGTCATTCATGCAAATACCCACAACATGCAAGAAAGTAATGAAGTTTCTCACAAGATAATAGACTTCTAGGATTCGATAAAATAATCGAACAATTCCAAAAACACCAAATGATATTATCACAAGATCAAGAAACTAACAAATGTTTGCAGAAATCTAAAATCAAACAACAAAGATAATCAAAATACAAAATATAAAAATAAGGAAAGAGAAGAGAAGAAAAGTGTAGGGGGATGAGATGCTTGGCCAAAGAAAGTGCTTGGACCGTCGCGCCAACCCAGGACGGAATCCTTGCAAATCTTTACTTCAACTCAGCCTCTCTTTTCCCCTTATCTAAACTCTAGTCCTAAGTAGAATGATATGAAGAATGAAATGATGAGATGGTTCTTTTTGCTGCTTGAGGGACGGCCTATTTATAGAAAAACTCGATTGATCTCAGTCATACGATGAGGGAAAATGAACAAGCTCACTGTTACATGCTCACCACGGGCAGACCGTGGTGATGGCTGGAACTCAATTCTTCTGCTCTTCTTCTCTTCCACAGACATAGCAACTTAGTTGGCATCCATACTGAGTCAAAATACATCTATATGAGGGTCAAACGCTGGGAAAAGGCCTAATATTTTGCAAAACACATCAAACAACCATACCCAAGCATAAATCGAGAATCGGAGTGCAAATAATGACTTAAAGCACAATATTCTGCTAAAAACGACATAAAATAGCCGTAAAATGTTATACATATTGAGCACTTCTCAAACTCCCCGATGCTTAAATGGTTGCTTGTCCTCAAGCAAACACTACATAAAACCGACAAAAGCCGATGCACCTAGTACTGAAGCACATAACAACCGTGTAAAACTACGCAAGTGATAGCATATCACCAGTAAGAGTAGCATTCAACAACAACCACAGATAGTGCGCAAAACATTTTGAAATCCAAAGGAGGAGAAGGCTTTCAAAAAAGTGTAAGACCACAAGCTGGATATCAAACTTGATCAACCCAAAGAACCACAAAGCATGTCTTGCAAGCTTATGAAATTGTGGAGCTAAAGGGACTGGTAGAACCTCACATTTTGAAAATATGGATAACTCCTACTTATGTGTTTGAAAATATAGCATAGGTTCACTCAAGACTCATTCCAATGATGCAATCTACCATATACTTAACAAGACTCTCAAACTCTCAACCACTAAAATGCAACGTGCACAAGACAATCAAGAGGGCTTTATACGGGCTGTAACGTGGGCTATAAGGGTTAAGGGAAAGGTGTGGACAAATGAATTTGAGCAATGAGGAGCTACTTAGCCAATTGACTAGGAAGCAACCCGCAAAACACCAAGAAACCTTAAAGTTCACTAACACTCCAAACTCCAATAATTCAATGAACATACTCCATGAATCAAGTAGGAAATGAGTTGACAAAGATAGAACCTAAGCTATTTACATATCCAATGCCAATCACTTATTCATTCTTTTTTGTTGCTTTTTTTCCGCTTTTGCCTTTTTTTTGCAACATAACTTATCTTCCTTTTTTTCTTCAACATAATTTGTTTTTGCAGTGATACAAACATTTCAATTAGTAAAAGGCATAGGATCACGCACTATCAACTCACAACCGAATATATAATACACAGCCTAAATAAGAGGGAACTAAAGCGAATGCTTTATATCATTAAGCCCTCAACAAACTGACATACCAAAGCCATTGTAAACTTAAATATCTCTGAAACCACCCGCTGCATGCTTGAAGTGATGCTCCCTAGCCTTGGCTTAAAGGTAGGAATATGTGTTTGGCCAAGGGCTAATATGAAGGGATCACAACAAAGACAAATATAAGCTCAAAGGGGCTAGCAAAGGGAAAAAAACATGTGACACAAGGGTATGCGATTTGACTATGCACATGCTAACACAGTTTTGAACAGGACTCGAGATAAGTTCTAGAGATGCAACATGAAAGAGTCACACACATGAAAGAAATATGAGACTAAATATAATGACTAGTCTAAACAAGGCTCAAAATCTCATAGGATACCTTCCAAAGTCTCAATTAAGTTCGTAAAATGACTCTCATGTACAAACATTAGTGCTAATGAATCTAGAGGATATCAAAGTTCTCAAATAAGACAATGGCCAAAACAAGAAATATTAACAAAACCTTCAAAAATTTGTAGCACCAAAAGGGATTACACATCAAAAAATACTCAAGCTCATGAAAGTTATCTTGCCTAAACAAAAGCATCATCGGAGGTTATCTCAAACCTTCCCTCCCCATCTCTGTATGCGAATGTAAAATGCAAATCCAAAAGTCAACTGAAAACAACATGCAAACAAAAAGAAACCTAAAACTATAT